>PVKY010008387.1:0-14151 GCA_004027775.1 Bradypus variegatus
AATGTTCTTACTCTGGGATCTCAACCCCCCCCATGCTAGGGGGAGGAGGCCTCCCAGACCTCCTCGACTCGGGGGAGGGGGCAGAGCGCTCTTGACACGGTACTGGCTGTGTCTTTTGGCCAGAATCCATGTCCTCCTCTAACATCCTGGTCTGAAGCTTAATAAACTTCTGCTCCTTGGCCAGCTTGCTCCACAGTTTAACTACCACTGCATTTGGCTGCCCATCAATATGCTCAGTTTTAGCTCCAGCAGCTATTAGATCTCTCCACATTTGTGTACGTGACACCCAGTTTGGACCATTGTGTCCCCTCAGGATGCGACCCACAGCTCTAACTCCAGGTCTCCTTTGCCTTAGGTGCTCTGTCTGTCCAGGTGTTCAGTCATTTGACTAGCCTGTGGGATGGGCTGTCCTATAAGTGGGCTGAGAATGGGCAGCAAAGTCCCATGCCACCGATTGGGTGCAGTATGTAGAATTTTGTCATTAGTTCCTGCAGTGTAAGTTATGCTCTCTGGCCCAGTGGCACCCAGCATATAAACTACATGCTTCATCTCTAGCCCCATCGGTATGTCTTGTAGTTCATCAATGCTATTCTGATAGGGGTGTGATGAGGCAAATACCCCTCGTGGGGCCACACCTCCTTACACTGGAGTATGAGTCAGCTAAGCAGGGAGTCATTTTCCATTTTAGGGTCTAACACATATAGGCATTGATGCAGAGAAGGATGGGTGGTGAGAGAGGACGATTTACTCATCTCATCCCTGAGAGCAGTACACCATCTACACCAGTATCCCACAATCACAGCAGCCAATTTGATAAAAGTTCTTTAGATTTTTGCTTATGCTGAGTCCCAATTTCTTGTAATTCAGAAGTGATAAAATCTCACATTGTAACATGTATTCCTTGCTCAACAAGTGCAGCTGGGGCTGTGGTCACATCAGCAGCGGCACCCGCATCTGCCTGGGGGCCCAGTCTGTCTGGGACATGCTCTGACTTAATCTTACATTGAACCAGAGGGTGAACAAATGTATACCCTTCATCCTTCTTCTCCCAGTTAGACTGGGAATCCTCATCATCTGAAGAAAAACCCACTGGGTCCCAAACTTTGGGAACCCAATCAGGGGAAGTAAGAATACATCTTACTTGAAGCTTGGGTAACTTCCTCCCCCTTACCCTAGCATAACAACACACTAATGTTTCCCAATTTTCATCTACGTGTTGTAGCCTCTCATTTAAAGTATCTTTCAGCCCTGCTTGGGCTACCTGCATATCCTCCTCTAACTTAAGTTCCTCTTTCAGGCAGAGAACTGCCACTTTTGCCATCACAGCCTCTTCTGCAGCTGACCAAGGGCCTCCAAAAGCAGCCAGTCTACAACTGTAGTGGCCTGGTGGCTTTCCTTTCTCTTAAGAAATCCCAGATATCCCGCAGCCTGTTGCAGGAGGGCTCTTAGTCCAGCCAGGGAGGTATAAGCATCTCCATCCTCCCTCGGTGATCCCCATCCACCTAGGAAGGTAGCCACCCCTCCCCACACGGATGGAGCAGGCCATCCCAGGATTTCCCCAGGAGCCTCCTTTCCCAGTACTCATGCCTTCTGTGGCTGGCAGTTCACTGGCCTCCTGGCTGGCTCACCAAATGCTCCAACCCAACTTAACCCCAAGACCAAAGAACACACTAGGTGGAAAACTACCCATGCGTTTTAATTAGGGACTTATGTACAGGAGGATTTTTCCCAATGATGGCTGGTTGGGAAATGGAAGTAAATGATTACAGACAAGAGGAAGAGCTTACATAGCTCAGCAGAGCCTTATGAGATTTGGTTACAAGGAGCCTTGGCTGAGTCTTGTGGAAGTTGGTTTCAGCAAAGTTTCATGAGATTTGGTTACAAAGAAGCCTCAGCTGAGTCTCATGATGGTTCATTACCAACAGCAAGTAGGCTCGATGACCTTCAGTGTTTGTGCTCTGGTTACGCAGGTGCTGCATGCTCAAGGCTCCACCGTTTCCCCAAGAGAGGGGGCTTCCAATCCCTGGGCTGCCACACTCAAGAAAATAAAATTATAGACCAATTCATCCTATGGATATAGATCCAAAAACTCTGAACAAAAAGAGCAAATTGATTCCAACAGTGAATTAAAATAATTATACACCATAATCAAGTGGGTTTTATCCCAGGTATGCAAGGTAGTGCAATATAAGAAAATCAATTAATGTAATGCACCACATTTAAAAATGATGAGAAAAAACACATGATCATCTCCATTGGTGCATAAAAAGGCATTTTACAAAATCCAGGTTGCTTTCTGGATAAAAACAATCAGAAAAATAGAAATAGAAGAAAACTTCTTCAACATGATAAAGGGCATATATAAAAAACCCACCGCTTACATCATATTCAGTGGTGAAAAACTAAAAGCTTTCTCTCTAAGATCTGTAACAAGACCACTGTTATTCAACATTGTATTGCAAGTTCTAGCCAGGGCAATTAGACAAGAAAAATAAATCAAAAGGCATCCAAATTGGAAAGGAATAAGTAAAACTTTCACTTTCTGCAGATTAAATGATCCTATATCTAGAAGGTCCTGAAAACCATACAGCAAAGCTCCAAGGCTAATAAATGGTAAGTTACAAAATCAACATGCAAAAATCGATAGTGTTTCCATATGCTAGTAACGAGCAATCTGAGGAGGAAGTCAAGAAAAAAATTCCATTTACAATAGCAACTAAGAGAATAAAATATCTAGGAATAAATTAACCAAGAATGTAAAGGACTTATACATGGAAAACTACAGAACTTTGCTAAAAGAAATCAAAGAAGATCAAAGTAAATGGAAAGGCATTCCATGATCATGGATTAGAAGACTAAATATTATCAAAATGTCAGTTCTATCCAAAATGATTTACAGATTCAATGCAATCCCAATCAAAATTCCAACAGCCTACCTTGCAGACATGGAAAAGTAAATTACCAAACTATATGGAAGGGTAAGGGGCCCTAAATAGCCAAATCCATCTTGAAAAAGAAGAACAAAGTTGGAGGACTCACATTTTCTGACTTCAAAATTCATTTCAATGCTACAGTGGTCAAAACAGCATGTTACTGGCATATGGGCTTCAGATTTCAGAAAAAGAAAAACCTTCACATCTATGGTCAGTTGATTTTTGACAAGGCTGTCAAGTCCACTCAATTGGGAAAGATGAGTCTCTTCAACAAATGGTGCTGGGAGAACTGGATCTCCATACGCAAAAGAATGAAGGCAGGCCCGTATCTCATATCATACACAAAAATTAACTCAAAATGGACCACAGACCTAAATATAAGGACCAGGACCATAAATCTTTTAGAAGACAATGTAGGGAAACATCTTCAAAACATTGTGTTAGGCAATGGTTTCTTAGACTTTGCACCCAAGGCACAAGCAACAAAAGAAAAATAGATAAATGAGACCTCATCAAAATTTGAAACTTTTCAGCATCAAAAGGACTTTGCCACAAAAGTGAAAAGAAAATTTACTCAATGGGAGAAAACATTTGGAAACCACATGGTTTATAAGGGATATGAATATATAAAGAAATCCTACAGCTTGACAATAAAAAGACAACTCATTTTAAAATGGGCAAAACACTTGAATAGAATTTTCTCCAAAGAGGATACATAAATGGTTGAAAAACCATATGAAAAGATGCTCAACATCATTAGTTATTAGGGAAATGGAACTCAAAACCACAATGACATATAATTTTACATCCACTAGAATGGTTTCTACTTAAAAAAAAAACAGAAAATTACAAGTGTTGGAGAGCATATGGAGAAACAGGAACACTCATTCATTACTGCTGGGAATGTAAAATAGCACAGCTGCTGTGGAAAAGAGTTTGACAGTTTCTCAGAAAGCTAAGTTTAGAATTATGATATGACCCAGCAATCCCTCTACTAGGTATATACCCAAGAGAATTGAAAGCAAGTACTCAAACCAATATGTGCACACTGATGTTTGTGGCAGCATTATTCATAATTGCCAAAAGATGAAATCAACCCAAGTGCCTATCAACTGATAAATGGGGAAGCAAAATGTGGTATGTACACAACACAATATTATTCAGCCTTAAAATGGAATGAAGTTCTGCTTCATGCGACAATGTGGATGAAACTTGTAGACATCATGTTGTGTGAAATAAGCCAGACAGAAAAGGACAAATATTGTATGATCTCACTGATAGGAAATGATTAGAATAAGCAAACTCATGGAATTAGAATCTAGAATATAGGTTACCATGGGCTGGGTTGGTGGTAGAGAATTAGGAGTTATTGTTTAATTTGTATAGAATTTCTATTTGAGCTGATTGTAAAATTTTAGAAATGAATGGTGGTGATAGTAGCAAAAATTATGATTGTAATTAACAGCAATGAATTATATATATGAATGTGGTTAAAGGGAGAAGTTTTAGGCCATATAAATGTTACTAGAATAAAACTTAAAGTATAAAACAGGACTGTACGACACAGTGAAATGTATTATAAGTGATGGATGATAGCTAATAGTACAATTATAAAAATGTTCTTTCATGAATTATAACAAATGTACCAAACCAATCCAAGGTGTTCATAATAGGGTGGTATATGAGGAAAATATATATACCCCTAATGTAAACCATGGGCTATAACTAATCGTACAATTACAGTATTCTTTCCTCAAGTAGCAGAGGTATACTAATGCAAAGTGTTGATAATGGGGGGGGGGGGTTAGTATACAGGAACACTGTATTTTTCTATAAACTACAACTTCTCTAATTTAAAAAATTAAATTAAAAAACTAAAAAAAAAAGAGGTGCTTTGCTTGTTTAAAAAAAGTAATCAGTTGTGGGTTTAGTCCATCCTGGGGTAAAATTACCCTCCATCTGAGTGACCTGTGAAAAGTAGAAAACAAATTGTCTGCTTCCAATATATAATGGAGGGACAGGCATAGGACAGATTTTTCCATTACAGAAGGAAGAAATTGGAAGGAAAACAGGGGTTATGTTTCCCAAACAATTCTGAAACCCAGACGGAGTCTGCTGGATTCCAAAGTCTGAGAGTCTCAGTCCTCTGGCATGACGGAGCAACAGCCCCACCCCTTCCGAGGGCTTGCACCCAGCCCTGCTCTCCCCGACGCTGGGGTGAGGCCACCACCCTCTCCAGGCGTCGGAAGGCAGCAAGGCTCTCTGCAGAGGTGGGGGCACAGACCCCACCATCTCTGAGCACTGGGTGCTGGCACTGTCGCTGAACAAGGGGGAGCAAGGCCCACCCCTCCAAGCACCAGGGCACGTGGCTCACCCCCTCCGAGCGCCAGGGCACGTGGCTCACCCCCTCGGAGCACCGGGGCACGTGGCTCACCCCCTCCGAGCGCCGGGGCACGTGGCTCACCCCCTCAGAGCGCCGGGGCACGTGGCTCAGCCCCTCCGAGCGCCAGGGCACGTGGCTCACCCCCTCCGAGCGCCGGGGCACGTGGCTCACCCCCTCCCCTCCGAGCACCAGAGCTCGTGGCCTGGCCCTCCATGCACAAGGGCAGACTGGTATCCGGGGTGGCCACTCTCCTGGCCCGAGGGGGTCTCTTCCATCCAGATCTCGGCTTCCAAGTTTCTGCCCGTGAAGTCATTCTTCCTTCAGTTTTTTCCCTCTCTATCCCCTGTAGTCCAGGCTGGCAGTGGTTCTGTTCATACATGTTTTGCCATAAAAGGCAGGCTGCTCCTTCCACACTTAGCTTGGAAACCTCCTGAGCTAAATATATCCATCTGCATTGCTTTCAAGCTCTGCCTTCCATCCAACATCAGAATTCAATTTCACCAAGTTTCTGCCACTTTAAAACAAGGATCTCCATCCCTCCAGTTTCCAATGACACATCCGTATTTTCTGCCTAAGGCCTCATTGGAAGTGACTTGAATGTCCTTATATCTACCAACAATCCCCTCAGAGCAACCTAGGCTTTTTCTTTCAAGCTCCTCATAATTCTTTCAGCCCCTACTCATGACCCAATTCCAAAGCTTTTTCTACATTTCTTAGGCATTTGTCATAGCAGCACCCCACTTCTGGTACCCAGAACAGCCCTGTTTTCCTGACTGCTAAAACAAACACCACACAGTGGGGTGCCTTACCAACAGGGATTTTGTGGCTCATGGTTTTGAGTCAGGAGAAGTCCAAATCGAGGCATCCTCAGGGCGCTGCTTTCTCCCCCAAGTTGTGGCATCTGGGCTGCCGGGGGGTTGGGGCTCCTTGGCTTTTCCGTCACCTGGCGGTGCGCACGGCAGCGCCTCCTCCTTTTCCCTCCAGCTCCGGCTTCTCTCTCCTGTGACTTTCCCTCACCCGTAAAGGACTGCAGTCGTCTGCTTAAAGCCCGTCGTGGTTCGGTGGAGCCGCCCTCACCTGAGGACATGCCCTGAGGGGTCTCTCTCCCAGCACAAGGTGTGGACCACGGCCCAGGGCACATCCGGCGGGGGGGGACACAAGACGACCCCCCGCAACACACTTATTTCTATTCTATTCTTTCACCAATTACCCTTAAGTTTTTTTAATACAGTTTTGTTGAGATGTATTCACATACCCTGCAATCATCCAGTGTACAATCAACTATTCATAGCACCATCACAGGGTAGTGCATTTATCACCAGAATCAACTTTTGAACATTTTCCTTACTCCAAAAAAAAAAAGTAAAAAGAAACAACAAAAACATTCTATCCCCCACCCCATCCCACCCTATTTTTCATTTAGTTTTGGCCCCATTTTTCCACTCATCCATCCATACACTGGAAAAGGGAGTGTGACCCACAAGGTTTTCACAATCACACAGTCACACCATGTAATACACATAGTTATAAAATCATCCTCAAAAATAAAGGCTACTGGGTTGCAGTTCAGCAGTTTTGGGTATTTCCTTCTAGATATTCCAATACACTGAAAACTAAAAAGGGATGTCTATATAACGCATAAGAATAACCTCCACAATGACCTCTTGACTCCATTTGTGATCTCTCAGCCACTGAAACTTTATTTTGTTTCATTTCACTTCCCACTTTGGTCAAGAAGATTTTCTCAGTCCCACGATGCTGGGTCCAGGCTTATCCCTGGGAATCATGCCCCACATTGCCAGGGAAGCTTACACCCCTGGGACTCATGTCCCATGTAGTGGAGAGGGCAATGAGTTTACCTGCCATGTGAGCTTAGAAAGGCCACATCTGAGCAACAAAGAGGTTCTCTGGGGGAGACTCCTAGACACAATTGTAAGTAGGCTCAGCTCTCTTTTGCAGTAACAAGCTTCACAAGAGCAAGCCCCAAAATCAAGGGCTCATCCTACCAAATTTTTAGTCCTCAATGTTTGTGAGAACATCAGCAATAACCTAGGTGGGGACATCCAACATTTTCACATTTATCCCCAGTTCCCCAGGGGACCCTGCAAATATATCTGCATTCTCTGCCCAAATTACTTTGGGATATATCAGGATTTCACATTAACCTGTGCAAACCTACCAGATCTCACTTTTATTCAAAGTTCCATGTAATAATGGTATTTGAATAAACTGACTGTACAAGTTAAATCATATAGTGTGCTACAGAAAATATAGATCCTGCACCAAATAAACCTCTCTTCCCTGGGTGTCACACATAATTTGGAGTTTTATTTATTATTTTTTAAATAATTCAATTTTATTGAGATATATTCACATACCACACAGTCATACAAAGCATACAATAAATTGTTCACAGTACCACCATATAGTTGTGTGTCCATCAACAAAATTAATTTTTGAACATTTTCATTACCACAAACACAAAAATAATAAGAATAAAAATCAAGTGAAAAAGAACATTTGCTTGAAGACAATTGTATAAAAATGTAGCTTATGAGGGGTGACAATGGGATTGGGAAAGCCATAAGGACCACACTCCCCTTTGTCTAGTTTATGGATGGATGAGTAGGAAAATAGGGGAAGGAAACAAACAAACAGACAAAGGCACCCAGTGTTCTTTTTTACTTTAATTGCTCTTTTTCACTTTAATTATTATTCTTGTTATTTTTGTGTGTGTGGTAATGAAGGTATCAGGGATTGATTTAGGTGATGAATGTGCAACTATGTAATGGTACTGTGAACAGTCGAATGTATGATTTGTTTTGTGTGACTGCGTGGTATGTGAATATATTGCAATAAAATGAATATTAAAAAAAAGAACATTCGGTGTTTTTTGTTTTTTGTTTGTTCATTTGTTTGCTTTGCACACATTTTTCTACTCATCCATCCATACACTGGACAAAGGGGAGTGTGGTCCATATGGCTTTCCCAATCCCATTGTCACCCCTCATAAGCTGCATTTTTATACAATCGTCTTCAAGATTCATGGGTTCTGGGTTGTAGTTTGATAGTTTCAGGTATTTACTGCTAGCTATTTCAAGTCATTAGAACCTAAAAAGAGTTGTCTATATTGTGCATAAGAGTGCCCACCAGAGTGACCTCTCAGCTTCTCTTGGAATCTCTCTGCTAGTGAAACTTATTTCTTTTCCTTTCACATCCCCCTTTTGGTCAAGAAGATGTTCTCCATTCCACAATGCCAGGTCCAGAGTCCTCCCTGGGAGTCATATTCCACATTGCCAGGGGTATTTACACCCCTGGGTGTCAGATCCCATCTAAGGGGGAGGGCAGTGATTTCACCTGCCAAGTTGGCTTAGCTAGAGAGAGAGGGCCACATCTGAGCAACAAAGAGGCATTCAGGAGGAGGCTCTTAGGCACATTCATAGGGAGGCCTAGCCTCTCCTTTGCAGCAAGAGTCCTCCAAAGGGCAAGTCCGGTGACTGAAGGCTTAGCCTATCAAACCACCAGTCCCCAATGTCTATGAGCACATCAGCCACAATTGAGTTGGGGCAGGCCAACAACACCCCATGCATTCACCCCCAGCAATGTTCACATTAGTGGTAGTATACATCTCTTTTTGTGCCTGGCTTATTTCACTCAGCATTATGTCGTCAAGGTTCATCCATGTTGTCATGTTTCACGACATCGTTCCTTCTTACTGTCGCATAGTATTCCTTCATGTGTATATGCTACATTTCACTTATTCATTCATCTGTTGAAGGACATTTGGGTTGTTTCCATCTCTTGGCAACTGTGAATAATGCTGCTATGAACATTGGTGTGCAGATATCTGTTAGTGAGAAGTTGAAGTTTTAAAACACAGTCAATATCATCCTTTGCCCTTTGGTCTGATTTGCCTTAGTCCTACCAGATTCACTTCATTCATGTCTCTAATTGAAGTCTGGACTCCTTCAGCTTTTTTAACAGTTGCTATATGAGGTAATACTGACATTCATAGCTGCCAAGCTCTAGCTCTGAGTCTCAGGTGTCACACAGATGCCCAAAGTTCCAGAGACCAACCAGGTTATGCACAAACAGCTCAACATCTGAGGATTTAGAGGTAACTGTTGCAACTCAGGAATAGATGTGACGGCTGTAAGAGCTTACAGTCTAGGGACCATTACAATAAGCGTTCCCTGATAAGCTGTGCTCTAAGAGTCATTTCTCAGAGTTTGCACCTTATAGTTAGTCTATGTTAGCAAGCCATTATGTTTGTCTTTTCATTTCTGGGGTACTTCAGTGAAAATGCTGTCCTCAAGAGCCATTCACCTGGTTGTGTGTCTCACAGTTTCATTCCTCTTTGCAGCTGCTCAGTGTCCTACTGTACGCACACACCACAGTTCACCATTCCGTTCATCAGTGGATGTACCCTTAGACAACCTCCATCCAGTGCATATCATGAGTACTTTCAAATGTCCGTTCATGTCCCTGCTCTCAGATCTTCCAAGTATATACCCCATAATGAGGTTGCAGGACCTTAAGGCAACCACAAACTTAGCTTCTTGTGGAACCACCACACTGTCCTCCAGATAGGCTACACCATTCTGCTTCCCCACCAACAGTAAATAGGTACATCCCTCTCTCCATGATTTTTCCAGAACTTGTATCCCTCTGTTTATATTTGTCACTGCAATTTTACCCTTAAGTTTTTAAATCAACTTATAATGACTCATAGTAGAAACACAAGTCCATTTTAATTTACTCTCTGTCCCATGATAATTTAGAAGTTCAATTTCCAAGCATATGAGACTCCTCTGATGATGTCTTTGTTGTTGGCTTCTAGTCTGGCTGCTCTGTGGCCAGAGAACATGGTCTGTCTTATCACCACCCAGGAATTTTATTGGTACTTGCTTATGGCCTGATCAGTGACTAATATTTGTAAATTTTTATGTGAACTTGAAAAGAAAGTATATTTTGCAGTTGAGTACAGCATTCAATCAGCCAAGTTTCCTAATTGTGTTGTCCTTGCCTGGTTTTTGGCCTCTCTGTTCTTCCCATTACTGAAGATATGTGTAAAAGCTTTCTGCCTTGGTTCATGTTCTCTTTCCCACAGAACTTAAAAAATGTTCATGTTTTCTAGGGTTGATTATTGCTGTAGAGACACCTGAAGCCAGTTCTCTTCTTGTTTTTTCCCTCACCAATGACAACTTTTTGCTCCCTGGAGGCCTGAAAAATAATTGTTTATAATACTTAATTTCAGTTAGTTTCATTTGTTTGACTTTTGCCTGTTTTTGTTGGTTTGAAACTTTGATGGGCCCCAGAAGAACCATGATCTTTTAATCCAAGCTTGTCGGGTGGAAACTTTTGAGTGTTTCCATGGAGATGTGACTCACCCAGCTGTGGGTGAGACCTTTGATTACATCATTTCCGTGGAGGTGTGACCCCACCTATTCAGAGTGGGTCTCAGTTGGTTCACTGGAGTATTTAAGAGAGATCAAGAGTTGACACAGCTGTTGACACTTGGAGATGCTTGGATATGCAGACAGAAGGACGTTTGGAGATGCTAAGCTAAGAGACAAAGCCCAGAGTTTGCCCCAGAGAAGCTAAGAGAGGACCCCCAGACAATTAGAGAGAAATACCCTGGGAGAACAAGCAAGGACACACAGTTGCTGAGAGAGGTAGGAGCTAAAAGAGACAGAAGCCCAGAGATATTTTGGAGAAAGCCATTTTTGAAACACAGCCCAGGAGCAAAGGACCAGCAGACGCCAGCCACGTGCCTTCCCAGATGACAGAGGTGCTCCGGGCACCATCGGCCTTTCTTCAGTGAAGGTGTCCTCTTGTTGATGCCTTAGTTTGGACACTTTTATGACCTTAGAACTGTAAATTTGTAACCTAATAAATCCCTCCATAAAAGCCACTCCATTTCTGGTATTTTGTACAACATCAGCTCTAGCAAACTGAAACACTCATGGATGCTAATTGCTTTTATGTGGGCTTGTTTTTGTGGGCCTTTGAGACCTATGAACTTCTGTTGTTTACATTTATGCCTTTTTATCTGTATTCAGTGGAATAAGCTCTGGCCTTTTCTCTATGTAGGTATTATTTTCAGCAGTTTTCTGACCTATTTTATTTATGTCTTAAATTCTGTTGTTTTTTCATTTCCTCTAGAGTGCTCCTTCTACGGAATTCATATATTCTTTTTAGGTTCTGTTTTTTAGTTATTTTCTCCTAGGTTGGACAAACTCTCTGGTCCATGCACTGCACTTGATTTTTTGTTCCCCTGTAGTGTCTGCAAAGTCTTGCTGGTTCTGCTTATTTTACTCAGGCTCCCAGAATTGGGGTCCCTCTTACAGAGGTAGGGGGAAACCTCTGACTCTCTGCCTTTCATTTCTGAGACCAATTTACTGTTTCTTTGGAGGTTCTCTCTGCAGCCCTGTGGCCTCCAAGTGGGGCAAGGGCTGTGGAGAGCTCAGCAGAACCAGGGCTCTCATCCCCACCCCCAGACCTGAGCCCCGTGCTCCTGATTCCCCTGGGCCCCTTGTACTGCCCCTGCTGCTCGCTTGGTTGGAATCATGCCGACAGCCTGGCCAGGTTGAGGCCAGTGGAGCAGGGCTGGGGTGATAGGACTGCCCCCTGCCCATCACAGGGTGGCCTGCTGCACCCCCTGCCTGGGACAGTCCCCTCCCGGCTGGGTTTTGGCTTCCTTGGCGGGTGGGAGGCTGAGGGCTGAGCCTGCACCACTGCTTTTTAATGTAAATTTAATTGGGTTATGCTTTTTCCAGGTGGTGATTTTTTTAGAAAATAATTTTTTTCTTTCAGAACAGTTTATATTTGCAGAAAATTGGCAAAAGAATACAGTGAGTGCCCTACCCCTTCTACCATCATGCCTCTCTGGCACTTTTTTTACAATCAATGAACCTCTACGTGATTCTTAAGTAAAGTTCACACTTTATTCAGATTTCAGTAGCTTTCTTCCCCCCAATGTCCCTTTTCTGTTCAGGATCCACCCAGAATCACTCAATACCATCAGTCCTCACATCTCCTCAGGCTCCTCTTGTCTGTGACAGTTTCTCTGACTTTCTTTTGTTTTTGAGGGCTTAACAGTTTGAGGAGTCCTGGTAAGGGATTTTGTGTAAGGGGACTCAACTGGGATTTGTCTGATGTTTTTCTCATGATTACACTGGGGTTGGGTTTGGGGGAGGAAGATTTCAGAGGTAAATTGCCATTTTAATCATAATAAACCAAGGGTGCGTGACTGCAACATGACCTACCACCTGTTCCGGTTTGCTAATGCTGCCGGAAAGCAGAGCACCAGACATGGATCGGCTTTATAAAAGGGGGTTTATTTGGTTACATAGTTACAGTCAAAGTGTCCAAGGTAACAAACACATCAACAATCAGGTCCCTTCACTGGAGGATGGCTGATGGCATCTGAAAAACCTCTGTCAGCTGGGAAGGCATGTGGCTGGCTTCTGCTCCAAAATTCTGATTTCAAAATGGCTTTCTCCCAGGACGTTCCTCTCTAGGCTGCAGTTCCTCAAAAATGTCACTCTTATCTGCACTTGGGGTATTTGTCCTCTCAGCTTCTCTGGAGCAAGAGTCTGCTTTCAATGGCCGTCTTCAAACTGTCTACTATCTGTAGCTCCTGTGCTTTCTTCAAAGTGTCCCTCTTGGCTGTAGCTCCTCTTCAGAATGTCACTCACAGCTGCACTGAGTTCCCCCTGTCTGTCAGCTCATTTATATGGCTCCAGTGACTCAAATTAGGCCCCCAAATGGATGGAGAAACACCTCCATGGAAATTATCCAATCAGAGTCATCACCCACAGCTGGGTGGGGCGCATCTCCACAGAAACACTCAAAAAATTACATTCTAATCAACACTGATAACATCTGCCCACACAAGATTACATCAAAGATAATGGTGTTTGGGGGACACAATATATTCAAACTGGCACATTCCAACCCCTGGACCCTAAATGACATTATCTTTCCATATACAAAATACATTCATCCCACAACAATACCACAGAAACTTAAATCATTTCAGTAACAATAGTTAAGTACAAAATTCCATCAAAATCAATTACAAGTGTGATCAGTCCTAAGGCATAATTTTCCTTTAGCTGTGGATCTGTGAATTTAGAACAAGTTACGTGCTTCCAATGTACAAAGGAAGGACATTCATAGGATAAACATTCCCATTGCCATAAGGAGAAAGAGTAAGAAAACAGGGTTAACAGGACTAAAACAGTTCCTAAAACCTGCAGGACAAAGTCCATTAGATTTCAAAGTCTGAGAGTCATTTACAGAACGACATTGCATCCTTGGGTCTTGAGAGAGCGGGATTCTAACCCTTCCTAAGGGCCTCTGTGGCAGCCCTTTCCTCTCCAAATGCTGGGGTGAGTCCTCCAACATATCCACACATTGGGGAGACCACCTTTTTGGTGCCACCCTCCTCAAACATCGGGGCAGCACCCAGATTCCTTTCCATCTCCAGGGCACATCCTCAGCCCCTTCAGAACAGTGTGGTGGCAGCCAGGCTCTCCCCAATTCCCTGGGAATGTGCTCCACACTCTTTGAGGCTTGGGGTGACAGAACGTCTCCTGAGCATCAAGGCAGAAGGCCCGCCCTCAATCTCCAGGGCAAACTCACCCTTTCCATGCATGTGGGCTGCTCCGCTCTCCCAGCCCAAGACCTTTCGACCACAGACCTCAACCTCCATGGCTCTGTCTTTGAAGAAAATGTTCCTTCAATTTGTTCCTTGTCTGTCTCTTCCAGTCCAGACCAGCAGAAGTATCTTTAGAGTCCATATTTAGAAAAACAGTCTCTTCAAAACAG
>PVKY010008388.1:0-14100 GCA_004027775.1 Bradypus variegatus
AATTATCTCATCAGAGTTATCACCTACAATTGGGTGGGGCACATTTCCATGCAAACAACCTAATCGAAACATTCCAACTCAATCCCCACTAATATGTCTGCCCCACAAGATTGCATCAAAGAATATGGCTTTTTCTGGGGGACATACTACATTCAAACCTGCACAGGGGAGAACTGGCTTGAGGGTAAGAGTGGCTTAGGAGTGCCATCTGCTGGTAGGTCAGGGAAAGTGCACTCCACCATGCTGTAGCTCTGCGAAATAATAGATAAATGTTCAAATAATCCTGCATATCCTAAAAGAACCCTATTAAAATAAGCAAATGCCAAGAGGCCAAAAACAACAGAATATTATAAAGCATATGAAGAAACCAGAAGATATGGATAACCCAAACATCCAAATTGAAAAGCCAGAGGAGACAGAAATTGGAGCAATTAATCAAAGAAGTACATCCAACATCAATGTCATGGCTAAGGATGTAAAGGACATCAAAAAGATCCTAGAAGAACATAAAGAAGAATTTTCAAGAGTAAATAAAAAAATAGCTGACCTTGTGGGAAATAAAAGATACTGGTGACCAAATTAAAAATCCTCTTGACACACATAACAGCAGATTTGAAGAGGCAGAGGAAAGAATTGATGAACTCAAGGGCAGGGAGATGGAATGCAAAAGCACAAAAGAACAAATGGTGAAAAAAATTTGAAATGGATCTCAGGGAAATGATGGATAGCATGAAGTGCACAAATATAAGAATCATTGGTGTCCCAGAAGGTGAAGAGAAGACTAGGGCTAGGAAGAGTATCAAAAGACATTGTTGGGGTAAACTCCTCAACCCTTCTAAACAACATAAATATGCAAGTCAAAGATGCCCAATGAACTCCAAAGAGAATGAATCCAAATAAACCCACTCCAAGACATACTCTCATCAGATTGTCAGATGCTGAAGAGAAGGAGAAAATTCTGAAAGTGGCAAGAGCAAAGTGATTCACAAGGGAAACGGCATAAGACTAAGTACTGACTACTCAGCAGGCACTATGGAAGTGAGAAAGCAGTGATATGACATATTTAAAATTCTGAAAGAGAAAAACTGCCAGCCAAGAATTCTTTATCCAGTAAAGCTCTCCTTCAAAATAGAGGGAGAGCTTAAAATTTTCACAGATAGACAAATGCTGAGAGAATTTGTTAACAAGAGACCTGCCCTACAAGAAATACTAAAGAGTTTAACCAGCTGACAAAAAAAGAAAGGAGAGAGAGGTCTGGAGAAGGGCACAGAACTGAAGGGTATTAGTAAGAGTAACTTAAAGGAAATAGAGAGAGGGAAAAAATAGATCTGGCAACTAAAAACCAAAGGATAAGATGGCTGATTCAAGAACTGCCTTCACAGTAATAACATTTGATGTGAATGGATTAAACTCCACAATTAAAAATTATAGATTGGCAGAATGGATTTAAAAATATGAGACATCAATATGCTCTTTACAAGAGACTCATCTTAGACCCAGCAACACAAAGAGATTGAAAGTGAAAGGATGGAAAAAATATATATTCCATGCAAGCTATAGCCAAAAGAAAGCAGGGGTAGCAATACTAATTTCAGATAAAATAGACTTGAAATGCAAGGATGTCATGAGAGAAAAAGAAGGACACTTGATACTAATAAAAGGGACAATTCACGAAGAAGAGATAACAACTATAAATGTATATGCACCCAATCAGGGGGCTCCAAAGTACATGAGACAAACATTGGCAAAACTGAAGGAAGCAATAGATGTTCCCACAATAATTGTGGGAGACTTCAATACACCACTCTCTCCTATAAATAGAACAATCAGACAGAGGACCATAAGGAATTTGAGAACCTAAACAATGTGATAAACAGATTAGACTTAATAGACATATATAGAGCATTACATCCCAAATTACCAGGATATACATTATACATTCTTCTCTAGTGTTCATGGAGCTTTCTCCAGGATATAGATAATATTTTGGGGCATAAAGTAAGCCTCAGTAAATTTTAAAAGATTGCAATTATTCAAAGCACATTCTCTGACCGCAATAGTAGGCAACTAGAAGCCAATAAACATCAAAGATCTAGAACATTCACAGATATCTGGGGGTTAAAGAACACACTCCTAAATAATCAGTGGATCAAAGAAAAAATTGCAAGAGAAATTGTTAAATATCTAGAGATGAAAAAAAATGAGGACACAACATATCAAAACTTATAGGATGCAGTGAAGGCAGTCGTGAGAGGAAAATTTATAGCTCTAAGTGCATACATTAAAAAGGAAATAAAAGTTAAGATAAAAGAACTAATGGAAGAACTGAAGAATCTAGAGTATGATAAGCAAACTAATTCTAAAGCAAGTAGAAGAAAAACAATAAAAAGGATTAAAGCAGAAATAACTGATATGGAGAACAAAACAAAATAGAATAAATAAAACTGAAAGTTGGTTCTTTGAGAAGATCAACAAGATTGAGAAACCCTTAGCTAGACTGACAGTCAAAAAGAGAGAAGACTCAAATAAACAAAATAATAAATGAGAGGGAGGACATTACTTTGGATCCTGAAGAAAATAAAAAATCATACAACTGTATGCCAGCCAACTAGACAATTTAGAGGAAATGGATAATTTCTTGAAACACATGAACAACCTAGACTGACCAGAGAAGAAACAGAAGACCCCAATAAACCAATCATAAGTAAAGAGATACAATTATATCATCAAAAAGCATCCTACAAATAAAAGCCCAGGGGAAGATGACTTCACAGGGGAATTTTACCAAACTTTCCAAAAAGAACTTACACGATTCCTACTCAAACTCTTTAAAAAAATTGAAGAAAATGGAATGCTACCTAACTCATTTTATGAAGCCAACATCACTCTGATACCAAAACCAGATAAAGATAAAGGAAAACAGTGGCCTTGGTTCTTTGCTGCTATCTCCCAGCCTCCCCCGCCCCCCGCCCCCCAGCTCTGTGCTGCTTTATTCTCAGCTTGGGTCTTTCCATTCAGCAGCTAAGTTGGCCAGTGGCAGCTCCATGACAAAGCTCTCCTGACCCTCCACTTCCCAAGATGACTGGTTCTGCTTGGGCCACAGGGCCATCCTGGTGACTGACACTGTGGAAAATAGATCCAGGCCCCCCCATACCACTAACGGGCAGGTGAGGCAGAGTCGAGGTGGGACGAAGCCCCAGAACCCCTAGCAGGGGAGAGAGGACATTCCCCAAGGGAAGGGATGATGGACAGACAACCTGTGTCCTCTCTAATGTCTGTGTTCTGTCTTCCAAGGTAACAGGTACTCACAGCATTTGAGGCATGGCATGTGGAGTTGCTTGAATTATGATGCCTGGCATTCTTCCAGTTCCATTGACTCTCCTTTACAAAGTGGCCTCAGCCTGGAAGGTTCACGGCACCCTCACTCACAGAGGGGAGGGTCTTCTAGCCAAGGTTGCTGCTCTGGCTTTGAAATCAGTCATGGCTCTGAACATTCCTCCTGGGCATTCCTCTTGGTTGTCCAAAGGGGTTTTCAGCATCAGTTCTGTTAACCGAATGCTGCCCCTCAGAACTTTGAATAATGCCTACCAGAGTGCTACATCTACCTGCTTAATTGCCATTCGAGAGATTTATGTGGGAGGCCGGGCATGTTATTACTCTTGTGTGGGCATGCAGCAGTGTTTATGAATTAAGACTGATTATATGGGCAGCCACCTACATAAACTGCTTAGAAGTCATTAATTTGTGTTGGCATTAACTTCTTTGATGTAAGTCATCAAACACAAATCACGAAGAGCGATCAGCTGATTTCAGGGAGGATGGGGGCATGCTGCTCCTATCATTTCTGCATGATGGATCACCTGGTTATGTATTCTCCAAGAGTAGTCCCTATGCCACCTGCTTCTCAGTTAACGAGTACTTGGTTTAAGGTACCGTTTCCTAGGGCACATCCAGATGAACCCAATCAGACTCTCTGGGGATAAGGCCCAGGAACCTGTGTTGTTAATACATTCCCTGGGTGTCCCTCATGCGTACAAAAGTTTGAGGACTCTGTCTTTCACAGGGTGTCTACAGGCAGGAGAAGACCTTCTGATCCCTGAGATGTGTGTGGCTCACCCAGAAGCTGCTTTGCAGGGTACACAGACTGCAAAATCAAGGAACAAGGAAGGACTGAGAAGAAAGAGTTGGCACAAGCAGACTTGATAACGCAGTAGGGCTGGGCAAGCACGGATGGCATCAGTCACACTTTTGTAGCTCAGGAGAGACCAAAAGACTTGGCTGTGTTGCAGGAGCCTCCAGTCAGGTCAAAGGGGAGGGACCAGAAATCCTGGTCAATTATAGCCCACTTCTCTAACGCTGACAAGCATCAGAATGGCCTGCAGGCCTTGCGAAAACACAGATTCCTGGGACTCAGCTCCATAGACCCTGATTCAGTAAATCTGGGGTGCCACCCAAGGTTTTATATTTCTTTAAAGCTCCTTGGCGACAGAGATGCTGCCTCGACTTTTGGAGTAGCAAGGTATGAGTCACAGTCGACCTCGAGGGGCGGTCAACCCCTGTCCCCAACTCCCCAAGCTGCACACCCTCCTGGAGTTCTGTTGGGGATCAACAGAGGATACTTTCGTACTTGGCACCTGCCACTATGCTTAATTCTTTGTTATAACCTGTTTAACCCCAGGTTGTTTGAAACTCAGGCCCATTTTCAATCCCCATGTTCTGCTGCCTCAAGGACAAACAACTTGGCCCAGGTATGGGCTGGGGATGCAACTTTTGATGAAGGGAAGAGAGTTTGGGGAAGCTCTTGCTCCTGAATGGGATGCCTCTTCTTGTGGGGACCCTGCTTCCTTCTTTCAGCCCTAACTCTGGATTTCCTCTCTCAGAACTTCCTATGACTAGAGACGCTCCTAGGTTGAGCACACCCTGACCCCCACTTCCTTGCTCCATGGGCCTTGGGCCTAGGCCTGGGTTTCTGGAGCAGATGAGGTCAAGACTAATTTATGTGATGGAGCAGAGTCTCCAGGGATTTCAGACCTAGAAGAGAGTTTAGCAATCATTTCTGGGGCAGCACCCCCCCCCCCCCGCCCCTGCCCCCGCCCCCACCCCATTCCCTTGTTTGTTGATTTCAGCCATTGCTAATTCGCCCTGCACTTTTCCCCACCAGGTTCATAATCCTTTCCAAAACAATACTGAAGCAGCTGTTTCAGTTTATTTGGAGTGAAGCTTATTAATTCCCTGGATCGAATCAAACCTCAGACTTTCCTTATGGAGAAAGGGAAGCTCTGAGAAGAGAGGTGACTTAACTTAAGGTAAGTAAGTGACTGTAAGTAAGTAAGGTATGTAAGGTAAGTAAGTGACTTACTTACTTACTAAGTCAGGCACCCCCAGTGCCTTTGCTCTAAGCCTGAGGCTTTTTCTTATCCAAGTAAATGGTCAGTTTTAAAGGATATTTTCCATAAAGCTTGGAATTGGTACATAAATGTTAACAGCTGAAATATAAATTGTATGCAATATAATCTTTTTTCCTATATGCCTGGAAGCTTCTTAAGTGTTACAGAAACTGTAAAGGACTAAGAATGTAAACAGCCTTCATACTTTCCTAAGTGGTAAATCTAAAAATCGACAACACGTTGACTTCCAAGAATAATCATCAGGTCGGTAGATTCTGTACAGTCTGGAGTTTAGAGTTGTAATCAGTGGTTCACTTATTTCACTGGAAAGGGGGAACAAGATGGCTTAGATTGCAAATACTTAAGTAACTGGTGTTTGCAAAGCATAAAAATCGAGTATGTGTCACTTTGTTGGACCTTCACACACACACACCTGCCCACCATTCTGATGTGCTAACAGCCCCTGGCGAGTATTATTCTCATTGAACTCAGAGTTCTCACATTGGAAAGCTGCATTTGTTATCACTATTAACCAAAAAGGATGCAGTTCCATATCCAAGGTGGTATGATGGCTAAGTCCTCCATAGAAATCAGGTCTGTAGAAGGACCTCTCATACCTGATGGGATTCCACGGGCTTCCACTAAATACTGATTTGTCTTCCCCTGATCATTATTAGTCATCAGGAGGAAGAATTTAGAATAAATTCACTGGCAGGTGTTACCTTTGGAGGTGGTGGGAGGTTGTAGCTGAGAATTCTGCCACTGGCCTGAGATCAGCTCCTTTGCTGACAGCACAGTTCTTCATTCTCATTTAATTCTTTCCCATGGTCTCTTTCTCCCTGGGTAGCTGTTACTTCTTTGCCAAGCCCTCAAGCTGGATTAATTTATAATTTTAATAATGTGATAAAGAACCTGGAGTTATTTTGCCTGGAGAAGGTGTAAAAAGTAGGCTGTGTAATTTTCATTTGTGTTTACCCATAAGCAGCCCATCTGCTTACTCATCAGTGCTTTTGAAATTTTAGCCTTTGCATTGGAAAAAATGCTCAGATTAATTTTAACTTCAGGGGTAATTAAGTCTATAAAAATGCCTGCTTGTGGCCTTTTGGTTGAAAGAAGTAAGAAGAGGAGAAAACTGGAGAATGGGGTGGAAATGTTCTAGAAAATTAACTCAAAGTAGAGCTGCTAAAAATTCTTCAGGGATATTAAGGTACAGTTTCCCAAGCAATATGTGAATAAGAAAAAGTAGAACAAATTAGATCAACTTGAAAAAAAGTTACTTCTTGTTGAAGAAAACAATTTCTGACTTTATTTTCATATATTCAATACAAACTTTTTAATATATAGAGAAATTGAGAGACCAATTTGGGAAAAATTTGCAGAATAAAGCAGAAAAATTTGCAGAATAAATATCTTCTTACAGTTAGTCTGTTAAGATTTTAAATTCACATATAGCAGAGATATATTTATATATATAGTTTTATATTTATATGGATTCTTTATTTGAACTTGAATAAATTGGAATAAATTTAGAATTCAGATTAGAAAATCATGTCTTTTCTCCCCTTCAGAACAAATTCAGACGAGCTCTGAATTGAGCACTGAAGAACCCCATAATGTGTTCATTCGTTCATGCCTTTCAAATTGCCTTCCATCCATTATATCCTTGGGTCTTTTCAGCAATTCTGAGTCACATAAGGTAGTGATTATTTTTTTCTCTCTATTTTACAGATGAGGAAACAGTGGCCCATAGAAGTTGATGATTCATTCAGCAGGAGGCAGTGGGTAGTGGCAGGGCTGGAAATTGAATTCAGTTCATCATCCCATCCCTGTAAATGACAAGTATGGAGTGTGGGCTCTGGCCTGAGCCCTGAGCTGGGCAGGGGTTTCTAAGGCAATGGAGACAGCCCCCTGCTACAAGGAGCTGCCAGCAGCAAGGGCAGATGGGAGTACACAAGCACAGGTACAGGCGCAGCTGTGGAGTCAGGGGAGCTGCTGGCTGATTCTGTCCCGGGGGAGTGGAAGGTCCTGCAGTGCTCCCTGGAGCAACATCTGGCTGGGGTTTGGAGACAAGCAGGTGAATGGGGGCGGGGGGTTTGAGAGATTGGGGAGGTGGAGGGTAGAGGGCAGAGGAAGGGAGATGCAAATGTCCAGTGTCTGGGAGGATGGAAACCATCTAACATGGCCCTAAGCCCATTGTTTTGCTGCTTTCGAGCACTCTTACTCACCAAAAGATGAAATTATCACTGAAATCTCTTCTTGTTGTGTGAATGCTCCAAAATATACAATGGAAATGGAAGCCCTAAGTCTTGGAATTCCTTATTAGCTTCAGGAAGAACAGTGCTTTGGGGTAGACTATTGACCCTCCTTGATGCGGTCAGTGAGGAAAACATGTCTCTCTGCCAAGTTTCATTTCTGTTTTGCATTGTTTTCTTTGACATTAAAAGGTAAAATCAATCCAAGGAGAATACTAGCAAAATCAAACTTACCCTTGTCGTTAGTCTATCAGTTTGAATAATATGTATTTACTGATTGTTTTACGAGAGGACTACAAAAAAGTTATAAATGATATTTTTAAATCATAATGAAATCACCATCAAATTCTTTTGGTTCAGTAGTTCCCGAGCAGCAGGTGATAAAATTTAAGATTGGTGTAGGCAATTTTTTCTGGGTCCTGCCAGGTTGATTAATGATTTGGCCTTGATTTGAATTGGGAAAGAGGTAGAAGGCAAGATTAATTATGGGTGAACTTGGACTTCATTACTGGGGAGCAATCAGTAAATTCAGCTGAATGCAGATTTAGGCGAAGGAAGGGACAGAGGGAGAGCGAGAAGACGCCATCTGGGCCAGTCACTACCCGAGCACAGATAGGGTGGCTGTGACGAGGTCTTCCAATTGAACTGATATTATATCCGTACTCCTGGCCTTATTCGCAGCTTCGTTTGTTTATTTTTCTAGTTACAAGAGTATATATCTTCACCATTAAAAATTGACTCATTACAAGATGCCTGACTTGCAAAGGGAGAATTCTCTGAAAGCACCACCTCTTCCCCCCATCTCAGAGAAAACCACCATGTACATTGGGTATTATTCTTGCAATTGTTTTCTGTGCTTCTGCTACCACTTATTTATCTACAAATAAGAGAAAAGCTCAAATTATACATTTTTAGCTTGATTTGTGATTTAATTTCTCTATGCATTGAAAAGAAACAACCACCCCCATGGGCCTGGGCTTCCCCCGATGACCGGGCCTTCGCTGGTCTGTAGCTGGCCTGTCCCCACCTCCGCAGCCTCCAGGCGGGCCTCACTCGGAGGCTTCAATACGGGGGTTTGAGGATTAGTGTCTTCTTCAACTGACCATTTAAAAGCTCCAGAAGTGACACAGGAAGCTCGCTCAGAGCCCAGCTTGTTCTTGCATAGTGCCTGGAGTACTGAGGCCTTGCCTGCGCCTTTGCCTCTTCCTGCTCATGGAGGCCCAGTAGTGAAGTGAATCAGAATTTGTGTGCTGGAGTCAGCACACCAGCTTCAGAGTCCCGCTCGCCCAGTTTAAAGCTTTATGTCCTTGGCCAATTCTCTTAACCTCAGTAAGTCTCAGTTTCCTTGTCTGTAAATGGAGATGATAATAAAAGTTGGTAAATCCATGTACATTGGCGTTCTCTGTGTCAGTTTTTTATTATTTTGCAACTATACTGTAAGTTTGCAATTATTTAAAAATAAAAAGGTTTTTTTTTAGTTGCTCTTCTAAGGATTAAATGAAATTGTATATGTAGAGCCCTTAGCCCAGAGCTCCCCATAAATGACAGTTTGGAGCCCCTGCCAGATGCGCTGGCTCCATAAGGATGGGAAAAAGGCTGTCTTTTCCCTGCTATGTCTGTAGTCAGAGGCCAGAGCCTGGTCCACCAAAGATTCTCAGTAAATATTTGCTGAAGGAATGGATTCCCACTGCTTGCCACCATTGGCCCCTCTGACCTCAGAGCCTAGGCCACTCTGTTTTCACCTAGCCTAACCATGATGGCCTTCAGAAAGGAATGACTGCTTCCACCCTTAGAGCTCTGGCACATTCCTCCTCTGGCCACCTCTAACCTGGATCCATTCAGAGAAGGCATTTTAGGAAACGTGGTTCCAGCTCAGCGAGTTGATGCAGTCAAGTGAGTGCTGTCCAAACCCACTTCCTTGTGTCTGTCGGAATGAAACTGTCACAGCACTTCCATTACCAGGCTGCTAATGAATCCTGTGGCTTTTTGCCAGGATATTTGGGATGGGTTTCAACAGCCAGCTCCACAGAGCTAGATTCCTTTCCCCTTGTGAATGGAGGGTCCCACTGCCCAAGACAGATAGAAACAAATGTCCATTGTGTGGGGTCACCGTCTCCAAGTGTAATGATGCTGAAGCTTATTAGTGGTTGCACAGGTGAGGCCTGGGATTTCTCTAGTCTGTAATTGGCTTTTACTCTCACGGGGTCTGTGTGTGTCAGAAATAATGAGGCGACATTTGGATCTGACATGGCATCATTAGAGAGCTGGTAATGCAGATTATGAACATGCATCCATGTAAAGGAGAAAAATAAATCAAGTGGAAAAATCCTGAGAGGTAACGAGGGTCAAGTCCAAATATATACTCTCTTGGTGTATATTAATGCCAGCAATTACTAATTCACGGTCCTGTTCTCCAGTGGCCCACAGGTCTCCCACTCAAGTAACATTTCTCAGGCTTGTGGAAAAACCCATGGCGAGTGTCTTAGTTAAGAAGTCCAAAGAGCATTTGTGTTGCATACAGGATGGGGTAAGATGCTGATTAGTTCATCAGGAGTGGAAGGCAGGAAAAGTGAGAGCCCAGCTTTCCAAAATAAAATTATCCTGAGCAGTGTTATATGCCTCTACATGATTCCAGCAATATTATGGCTTTTGGGGGAAAAAACATTTTGCAATTTATAACAGTCATTAAATTGCTCTTATTTATGAGTAAGCAGCATTTTCCTTCCAAATAACACTGCAAACTATATATTTTCCCACACTTAGGAACAAACTAATGCAAATATTTGTTTCTGGCTATAGAAGTTCTTTGTTCATGCACTGGGTATTTATGAGAGTTTGCACAGCTCTACTCATTATAAAATTCAGAACTTTCAGTGCCCTTGTTCATAGTCAGAAGGTGTTAGGGGAAGAGAAGGGAACAACATTGGGTTGCCTGCCATCTACCAGGATTTTCCTTATAAATAGCCAGAATGTCAGCCCCTCACCTCAAGCCAATGTATTTCAAAACTCGATGATGGCCACAATAGCGGGTGCTTTTAGGGGAGGTGGTCTCTGTAAGTGCTGGTCTGACTATCCCTGCCTGTCCCTGTCTGCCTCGGTGTGTCCCCACATGTCTCTCCCTCTCCATCCCTGTCTGTCCACCCTGTTTAAGACTCTCCTAAACTTTTAAAAAAAACCCTGGTATTGAAAAACAATATAATACATAAAAGTGCACAGATCATCAAAGCACAGCTAAGGAATCTTCTTGAACTCTCACCAGCACCCCAGAAGTCCCTTAGGTTCCCTTCTAATTGCTACCAAGGGGAGCCGCTCTCTTGACTTTTATTAGCATAGATTACTTTTGCCTGTTTTTGTGCTTTACATGGATAGAACTGATGGCTTCTTTCACTCAACATATTGTGAGTAAGGTTCATACATATTAAGTGTAGCTGTAATTCTCTCATTCTTATTTCTGGGTGCTACTGCATTGTGTGTATGTACCACAGTTTATTTATTCATTCTGCCCTGGATGGACATTGGGCAATTTCCAACTTCGTGGCATTATGGAGAGAGCCCCTAGGAGTATTCTTACTTGTCGCTGTTGAACATATGCCCATATTTCTGTTCATTAGAAGGACTGCTGGCTTCTCATTACTTTAATTGTAAATTTTACCTGCTCTTCAACCTTCTCAATCCTCACTGAGATGAAAAATGAGATGTATTGGGTGCATTTTTGGCTATAAACTCAGGCATGCAAGATTTATCACTTAAAACCTAATTTTTGGCTCCAAGTCCTCATACATCCAGGCTGGGGGAAATCCCAACCTAGTCATTTTTGGATTCCCTCCCATTCCCAGTGCTGTAACCAGAAACAGGGAAAAGGGAAGAGGTCCCTAGCTTCTGTCATCAGATGAGGTCCCCTTCCAAACCTAAGGGTGGTCTGTGTGCTGCCTGGGGCGTGGGAACCATGGGGAGACCAGGGTGTCCGTGCCCCTGACCATGCCCGGCTGTGGCCTCTCTGTGCTTGGGTCTGCCTGTCCCTGGGGGAGAGCGGGAGGAAGCCAGGAATAGGGGCCCAGAGCCTCTGCTCCCCTTCCCGTCTCAGGGAGACCTCACCTTACTCAACCCTCCCTGCATCCTGTTTCTCAGAGCCCCTCTGCTTCTTCCTCAAGCTCTGCCCACTCTGTGGGCTCAGGGTTTGGAAAACAAAATCAAGAAGTGTTGCAGGCTGGTTGCGTTCTGTCCTGGCCTATTCCTCCTCTGAAGCAGTGAAACACAGAGCCTGCTCCCTGCGCCAATTCGCGAGAGAGCACATAAGGCATCTCGGTGTTGCCCCATTGTTTTGGGCTGAACTGTGAAGGGGAGTGACCAGGAGCACACATGACATGTGTGGCTCACAGTAACTGCAGCCATCTGGGTGCCCCCTGAGCGTGGTGGCTTCTCTTTACGGGATGCATGTGAACCCTGTTTGCCTTCTCCCAGGATGTGGGGAAGGGGTGACGGGTGGGGAGAGAGGAAGCACAAGAGCCGGGATGAAGAAAAGATGGATGGAGGCTCTTGGAGGGATGCAGAAACTGGGAGATTCTCAAGGAGAAGACACAGCTGTCAAAATATAACCGTTTCTGATCTGGCTGGAACTAGAGCCTTGAGTTCCTAAGAGATGCCACCAAGCAGCCCCCAAGGAGAACGAGGCTGACCGGTGGTCTCTGTTAGTTAAATTCCACCAAAGCACACACAGTTTTTCTGGTTTCCCTTTTTTATCTTGACAGAAAGAAAATGGGATTTTACAAAGTGTTTTCTTAATGATACCAACAACTATGACTCATTTCCATAATTTATCTGAGTTCATGGATTCCTGAGAATTCTGAGAGTTAAAGTATGTCTTTCCCTCCCTCCGCCGGAACATTGGTTCATGGATTCCTGGGAATTGCAAGAGTTAAAGCATGTCTTTCCCTGCTTCCACTGGAACATTGGGTGGAGAGAACAACCCTCCAACCCCGCTGTCCTACTCTTCCCACACTCCAGGCTTGTCTTTTGTCTTTGTCACAAAGCAAAAAAAAAAGCAATCTAGATCTTTTTGGATAAAGAGCTAAAGAAACACCAAAATCTTATAGCCAAGACTGATTGTGCGACTACAGAAAGTTGGAACAATCCTGAGGGACAAAACAGAGAGTGACAGATACTAAAAAAACAACTAATATCATTATGCAATAGCAGTAATTCAAGCCACTCCCACCTCAGATTGGATTTTATCATCTCAGTTTTTCAAATGGATATTAATTTAGCTTTAATTATCTGAATAATTAGCTCAAATTTCTCCTTAAGCATAGTCTCTTTTTTAATAAATGTCTCATTTATGAAAATGGAGTTTAATCAGATTTTTCAGTAATACTGCACATCATTTTTTTCCTTTTCTCCCTTTGACAAATGAACTCAATATATAGATGTACTTTTGTACTGGTTGCCATTTAACATATATTTTTCTTGTGTAAGCCAAATGAGCCATTACATATTAATTTGCAATCTGATTTATTGGGGTTTCTGGAGCCCTTAGGATTTTTCAAATCTGCATTTAAAAATTTCTGGGTCATTTCTGTGATTTATTGAAAGGTAATATTATATAAATACAAGTTGAGTTGCTCATTAAAAATAGACTTGAGTCCTATAATTTGGAAATTACTCAGTTCTTCATACTTCATAATGCATTACATTAGCTGGCAGCAGAGAGCCATTATGATATTAACATACATTTGAGTGGTAGTAGAAATAAACTTGCAGGAAGATTAGAAGAACAAAGTCTGCTTCTAATGGCTCTTTGAACCACTTGGAGCAAGACAATGCTTTGTTGGCATATTTTTTCTTTAATTTGAATAATGAGATTTTAAGATTAAAATATTTCGATTTCTGGATTCTCTTTTAAGATGCTATTTCTCATAAAATATTATTTAAAAATTTAACCATGCAAAATAACCAGATGGGGCTATTTTTCTCCACTTCTAGTTTGAAGATGGTTAGGAATCTGTGAAATGTAGCTGTTAATGAAGATCTGCCTGGGGTCCCTGTGAGAGCATGTTGCTGAAGCTCTAGGTGCTTCCTTGGGATGGACAGATGCTGGAAGGAAATTGGCGACTGGGTCTACAGAGGCTCGGTGTTCATTACAGCATGGGGTGCAGTGAGAAGACTGATGGCTCCCCAGAATATAAACACTACCGAGAAAGAATTTTGCCCCGAGGGTGCACTAAAGCTCAACTGGTCGGCTGGTTCTCGGTTTAGTTGGGTCATGTTAATGCTGTCTCTTCAGCTGAGGTCTGTTGAGATAAATCTGCTTTTCCAGTTTCATTATTGTGAATTTAACATGGGTAAAACAATGCTGAAAGTCAGGCAAGCATCCTGAGTCAGTTGCAGGTTCCCCAAACTCCTTGTGCCTGGTCCAAAAACACCAAAAAGTTGGAGTTATTTGGACCCAGACTCTACTGGGTCTC
>PVKY010008389.1:0-14119 GCA_004027775.1 Bradypus variegatus
CCAAGATCTAACATCATAATGTCTTTCAAATAATGCAAATTCATGATAATCGTCACTCACTAGCCTTTTCCTAGTACATACCACCACTGCTGTAGGCTTTGCTTGAGCTCAGTCTGTAGAACACTCCTATGCACTCTCACAGACGAGGGCCCAGCCAGGTGAGGGGATGCGCTCCAGGTACACACCGGTAAGGCCACACCTTGGAGTCAGGGCTCGGTGGTCTCTGAGGCATGTTCCGCCACCTGATTCCACTGCCTCTAGACGTGGAAGAGAAAAAGGTCATGGTCGTGGTAATGATAACCTTGCTCAAAACTCAGTTGCTTCTCTGTCTCTAGGCTCTGGGAGCTACAGGTGGGACGTTATTCTGGCCAGAAACACAGAATCCTGCTTATTTGCACAGAAGAACTTTACACATTTGCAGTTTCTAAGGTTCACTTCTATTACTTACGTAATTATCCAAAGAGCCCATCAGGCATCCTCCTCCCACCTCCGGCCGTGTGTGGGGTACAGCATGGGCAGGGCCAGGTGCTGGCTGGGGTGGCATCCTCCACTCTCACCCCAACCGTGCCAGCAAGAGTGTTGAGCAGGTGCCCTGGAGCAGGGACTCTCCCTGTCAACTGCCAGAGCTGTAATGGGTCTGTACCCAGCAGAGGAAAAGGGCCTTCCTCTTTGCGGATTCTAATCTTTGGTGGCAAGCCGGGACACGTTGGAGATGAACGCTGGCCTTGTCAACCTGGGACCCGGCACGGCAGCTGTTGCCCTGGGGGAAGTGCAGCCACCTCCACCCGCTCCGGACACTGTCACGAGCCCTTCGGTGGGCAGCACCAGAAAGCCACGCGGCCCGCGCGCGCGCACCTGGCGATCCGTGCGCAGGCGGAGCATGCGCCCCGAGGGCCACGCAGGGAGGTGCACAGTTGCACCTCTCGTGCTCAGGCAGCCACCGGTCCCGACCCCAGGCAAGGTCCACGCATCGAACAAGTTATGAATGCTGTGGAACTGCACCTCAAATATGTGGGCCCCAAATTGGGCTATTTACTAGGGCTTGGGAAGGAGCGGATAACCATAAGCTTCTGTAGGAAGCCACAGCTGCAGGTGGATTGTCATAAAGCACTGGGAACAGCTGCGCGGTTGCCCGTCTAGCTGGCGCAGCCGAATGGCCACCAGATGTTTTGGTGTCGTGTGGGTGTGGCTGGGATTTCAAGGTAACCGAAACGCAGTAAGGTTGTAAAAGTATAAGTTATTGCCTTTCGTTCACTCTAAATAAGAACAAAATTAAAGCAAAGAAATGCACAGTTCTCTGAACCAATGAGAGCATTAATTTATAAGTATAAAACCTATAATATAGATTTTCAAGTATTAGTAGTTTTTTTTTGTTTTGCTCTTAAAATAAAAATACAGTATTTGAAGTGACTTTCATATTTGAAATCTCAACTTCAGCACATTTCAAAAATAATCTATTTTGACAACACACAATATGTTTAAACCACAGAAAACTGATGGAAATCATAATGCATTTTTGTTGCAGGTAATTTAAAATTTTACAAATACAGATTCTACTCATTTAAACACTGACATGTTTTAATACTTTTTTTTTTGCATTAAGGAGCACATTGATTTATGTTATGTAATTTATTGACATATTTTAGATTCTTCTCTCTAAAATGGATTTGTATACCCAGGCATTCAAGTACACAAAGTTGTGTCAATAACAGGACATATTTCTATCACTCTGCCCTCCAATCTATTCTAGTAAACTTAGTTCATGCTACTGTAGTTGGGTTAATTTCTTCCTTGTCTTAAACATGTTTTATCCATGGTTTTATGAGGAATTATTCAGTAACTGTAAAATTAAAGCTCCAATATCAAAGAAGTAGTTCACATCATAAGCAACATGTCCAGGACTGAATTCTTTTTCCTTCTTTACTTTTTTGAAACATAATTGAGTCTTTGTGCACCAAAGGAAAGTATATTCCTCAATAGTAACATAAGGAGAAAATAAGTATCCTCAAAAGCAAATAAAGCCAATGTGTTAACTGGTCAGTCAATATAGTTTCTATGAGCAAACAATATTTATTCAGATAAAATAAGTTATCAACATGCGCTTGGATTTAATTCATTGTTATTTGGGTTAAAAGGTGCCACCTGTCAATCTGTTGATTTTCCCATGTTAATAAAATGCTCCCAATTTTATCTTTTCAAAATTTTTTGTTCTAATAACATGTCTATAAGCCTAAAATTTCCCTTTTAACTGCATTAAAATATATAATTCAGTGCTGTTAATTACGTTCACAATGTTGTGCTACCACCACCACCATCCATTACTAAAATCTTCCCATCATCACAAACAGAAACTCTGCATATTTTAAGCCTTAACTTCTGATTCCCTATTGCCTTCCCATCTCTGTTAACCTACAGTCTAGGTTTTGACTCTATGAATTTGCTTATCATAATTATTTCATATCAGTAAGATCACACAATATTTGCCATTTTGTGTCTGGCTCATTTCACTCAACACAATGTCTTCAAGATTCATCCGTGTTGTCACATATTGGAAGTTTATTACTTTTTATGACTTAATAATATTCCACTTTGTGTATATACCACATTCGATTTATCCATCATCTGTTGGTGGACACTTGGGTTGCTCTCACCTTTGGCAATTGTGAATAATGCCACTATGAATATCAGTGTGCAAGTATCTGTTCGAGTTCCTGCTTTCAATTCTTTTGGGTATATACGAAGTAGCAGGATTGCCAGGTCATATGGTAATTCTATACTTAACTTTCTGAGTTGCTGTTCAACTGCCTTCCACATCAGCTGCACTATTTTACATTCCCACTGGCAATGAATGAGTGTTCCTATATCTCCACACCCTCTCCAACATTTGTAAGCTTGGATTTTTTTTTAATAGTAGTCAGTTTAATGGGTGTGAAACTGTATCTTATTGTAGGTTAAATTTGCACTTCCCTAAAGGTTCATGATGTTGACCATCTTCTCATGTGTGTTTGGCCATTTTTATATCTTCTTTGGCAAAATGTCTCTTCTAGTTTCTTGCCCAATTTTTAAATGAGGTTCTTTATTTTTGTTGTTGTTGAACTGAAGAATTTCTTTATATATTCTGGATACCTTGTTGGGTATGTGGTTTCCAAATATTTTCTTCCATTTTGTAGGTTGTCTCTTTACTTTCTTGATGATGTCCTTTGATGAGCAAAAGTTTTTAATTTTAATTAGATCCCATTTATCTATTTTTTCTTTTGTTGCTTGTGTTTTGGGTGTATCTTAATTTTATCTTAACATTGTAAAAAGTCTCAAATGCTTGATAAAGTTAATTCATTTAGAGAAATATGTTTTGAAGCAATAGTGTACAGAAAAGGCAAAAATACTTCTGTCACGTTAGGATCCACTTATAATGATTGTCTTCAAGTAAGTTTCTTTTTAAATGACATATTAAGAATTTTTAAAGTGAAACTTTCAATTTTGGGTGAATTATCCTGATACAGGAGCAATGGCATTATAAACAAGAATGTTATCTTTGAAAGACTGGCTCTGAGCTGTGGAGCTTGAGGAAATAATATGTCTTTTCTGAAAAGGACTTCGGCTCACATCAAGCTCCCTTTCTATTGTTTTCAGATTTCTTTAAAGGTTAGATCAGAAAATTAGTAATTATAGTTAAAACTAATAACAGGAAAGTGTCAGATCTGTAGAAGAGATTCCTTGAACTGGATAATTTCAGAGCTCCTTTGTAGCAAAGATTAAACAACAGTTAATTTTTTTCAGTGCTTATCTGCTAAAAATAATGTCTTGAGAACAAATGAAAGATTCATAATATAAAAATAATGAGGATTAATTTTGTCAAGGGAAGAAATGAATTCCGAAGAAAGTTGACAATTTTGACCTGACCTTTTAAATCACGTACATGCTTTTTCTTTTCAGTCCTGATACTTTATCCCATATATAAATATAGATCTTGTTGTTTTGTTTGCCAATAAGGACATCTTTACAGATTCAAACATTTCCTATTAAGGTTTTGGTGGGTGTTCAATATAAAATTTATGAAGACATATACTTGTGACTTATTGCTGGGAAAATGAATTGTATTCTATTTAACTTAATTAATTCTGGGCATAGGTAAGGTTGCTACACTACAGTGAACCAGCGTTTATTGCCTGATATGTTTGCAACCTTTTGACACACAAGATTACAATAGCACCTGAGAAGGTTTACTTTTGTCAGTGGACAGGCTTATATTTCTTGCAGGTGACATTGGTTTAGTCATACTGGCTATTCCGATTTTAAATAAGGCACGATGATTTCCAATAGGGACTAAGGTCCTATGTCCTGGGTCCAGCCCTGGTACTTTCCAGAAGTGCCCTGAGCCCCCCAGTGTGTCTGTGCAGGGGGCAGTGCTGGCACTGGGCGAAGTTTATAGGGCTTTGGGTTTGGGCACCCTTCGCCTCGCTCATAAGGTCCCTAGGTCAGTCTGCTCATAGGGGCCTCAGCCAAGCTTCGTGTGCTCACATGTTCAGTGACAGTGACGGAGGGGAGTCTGACCATGCATGGGACCCCTGTGCCCGCGGAGATGGCAGCAGGTAGGGGCGTGGCACTTGCGGGGCGAGAGAGCAGGGACAGGGCGCACAGCGAGGCAGCTGGACCCCCTGTATCTGCCTAGATTCCATTGCTGTGGAACCTGCAAAAGACCTCAGGGTTACACTCCTACTTTCTAAGTGAGAAAAAAAAGGCATCAGTATCCCCAAAGAATTATAACTACAGAGCAACATTATGGCTGGAATTGGGGATCTTGAACTAAAACTACTCACCTGTGGAAGGTCTCTACTGCGGCCCTGGCTCTAAAGGTGGACTCAGCCGTGAGGAGCGTTGGTTCAGCCCCTTGTTCTGCCGACGAAGAGACTGAGGTCCTGGGTCTCACGCTAACAATTTGCATCAGAATCAAGACCGGCCCTGGCTGCTGCTCTGCCAGAGGACCTGCAATGGTTTATAGCCGAGTCCCACTCAGGAGAGGCGTGCGATGTCTTCAGGGAAACCATCATTCCCTTCGTACGCCTTTAAAGCTGAGCATTGTGCCATGTCCTCACCACTGCGTACTGACCCTTTGTTTCACCTTTTAGTTTTGGGAAAATCACACTTTGCTCTAATCTCTCAGCTAGAATGTTTCTCAGGGACGTTCTGCCACCATGTGTGGAGACGGTTAGATGGCTCGATTTTAAGGGACGATATTTCGTTAGAATGTAAGTTACAGTCCCCATGGATGTAAGCCCTGAGTGCAGCCTTCTCTGGGTCACAGGCAGGAACGGTCAGTGTGACCCTTGAAGCCTGATGTTCGGAGAAAGGGTGCCAAGAAATCCAACCCGGCAAGCCCTCCTGTCTGCAGGGCTCACTTCCACTTCTTCCCACATGGCCTGAGGTCTCTGACACGGTTCATCTCTGTTTGGACTGGGCAGCCCTCAACAGTGACACTGGCTGTCAATGGTGTCATACCAGGCAAGCAGTGCTCCCTGGCAGTGTTCTCAGAATCGGGGACTGCCGACCCGGTCACCGTTTGTCCGCAACAGTCACTGCAGTAGCTCCGGCAGCCAGCAGCAGGCTGCACAACCCTTTGAAATTCGTAGATTAGCTGCGTAAAGCTGGATCATTTTTCATAACTCTCATTTCCTTGTCAGCGTATCATAGCTGGTCAGGAGATGTTAGATTAGCACACATATAAATCTTTTGCTCGGGCTTACCTCTCTGCTATTGAATGTCATTTTGCTAGGCCACTGAGCTTACTTGTTTAAAATACCTTCTGTTTGGAGAAACGCATACTCACTGTTATTATTGAGGAGTTTTCCCTCAGCACGGGCTGACAAGCTTCCTGGCACATTGTCATTTATCACTGTACACTAGATCTGTCAACTAGAGAAACTATTTCAATAAAAAATTTCTGCATGAAATTACTTCGCCGGAGAGGAAACTGGCTCTGCCTTTCATGTGCACCCTCTGCCTCTGTGTCTTTTAAGGTTTTTTTTCTCCCGTTGTTCTTTTTTTTTTTAATTTTGGCTGTGAAAGGTACTTAATGTACCAAAAACAATTTGTACAGACATTATTTTACCAATTGAAAGTGGGTACGCCTTGCTGAGGTCTCCCTTATCTAACTGTTGCTAATACATTTTCATGCTGGGTTCTTATGGCTTCATTTTACAGTTGAGGAGATCACCCACTCCATGCTGTGTTGGAAATGGGACCCTCGTCACTCCGGTCCATGGAGTGCACTTAACATGTGAACAACAGCAAGCAGCAAAAAGTTGAAGCATTAAAACATCTTCATTCCTGTTATACTTCTTGTGGCAAACTTAGCCTGGCTGGATGGGTTTTTATCTCTAGAAAGCAGTGTGGAGTCGGTGTGGAGTGGGGGTTCTGTACTGCAGGGAGGGCTCGGCTTCAGATGAAACAGAGCCGGCACGTGGGGCTCATGCGTGACTCCCGTCGCCAGCTGCACGCAGGTCCTCAAGTAGCCATCTCCACTGGCTCCACAGAGAAGGCAGAAATAATTTCTGTGGTTCACCGATAAGTCCTAATTGTTCTTACATTTGTTTGGTTTCTTGGGTGATCCCAGTAACAAGAAAAGCCTCCACGGCCCACAGACAGTAGAACCAGCTGGGGCAATAATTGCTGTGAAATTATGTTTCTGGACAGCTGAAAGGAAAGATCAGCCTCAGAGGTCCTTGTTTTCCACCCTGTCAGTTTTTTACCAAGCTATGGATTTGTTGTCATCGGCTCCTGATGATTCTGCTGACACCCCTTGTCAGAAAATGAATTTTTCACTCCCCACTTGATTGACTCCATTCATGGGGTGTAACTGTCAAAAAATGCCACTCTCAAGCCTGCTCACTCATTTGTTTGCGATTCCCCAGACCCCACGCGTGGCCTTCCATCTGCGGCCAAAGGAAAAGCAGGGTGCCACCTCTGTCTTAACTGAGTTAAACAGTAACTTCACTTGCATCAGCATCCATGTGGAATGCAAAATACTTACATAAAAGGACAATTGAGGCTTGACAGAAATACGTATTTAGTGTAAATTGTATTTCTTATGCACCTGGAGTCATTTTAAAGTCTGCAAAACACGTGTGCTTTATCTATAACTGCTAATTGACTCCTGATGCCGAAAAAAAGCCCACTGAGGCCAATACAATGGTGCAGAAGTACAAACTGATCCACAATAAAGTCTACGAAACTTATGTAAGAATACATTGTCCCCAAACATATTCTTTACAATGCTTACACTTTTTATACAATGGTAATAAAAATCTTAAAAGTAATCACCGTCAGCAGTGAATCTATTAAAGGAAACTAGTCATCAAAGCAACTCTTGACTCAACAATATATTTTAAGTGCCAGTTGCATGACAATCAACATATAAACACTAAGAATACAATTGTAAATAAGTCAAAGTCTCAGCCCAGGAACAGACCAAAAATAATGGAAGAAACTAGTAAATCATATGAACAAAACAAGTAATTGCCACCATTTGCTGAGCACTCACAATGTTATGTGGTTGCATATGTTGCATTGCGTTGCCCCAGCCCCTCAGCCTCCCATGGAGCAGTGCTGGGAGGGTCCCATTACCAGATGAAGAAAGTGTAGTTTCTCGCCCGACGTCAAACAGATACCTGGTAGATGAACTGAGAGACAAACTCCGTCTGTTCACGGCAGTGCCTGTGCTTTTAACCACGGAGCCACTTAAAGTAGAGGCTCCAGCAGAGAGGCAGGTGCTAAAAGACTCGCCACCCTCCGGTTGACCTCGGGCTGACCATGGTTTAGAACGTGCATGCCATGAGAGAGGTGGGTCACTCATTCCAAACATACTGTTGAAGGACCATTTACATGCCAGATCCATTTGGAAGGGAGGGTCAAATAGCAAACTAGGTGGGCCCTGCCACCAAGGGGCTGATTGCAAACCCCAACCTGGTGCTTACAGCAGCTTTTTCCCAATTTCTCCACACCTTCAGATCACCTGTAGAAGTGGTTAAAAGGCAGGTGTGATTCAGGAAGTTTGAGGTGGGCTCCAGAGTGCATTCTCAGCAATCACCCAGCTGATACCCACCCCTTTCCATGAGCCACCCTCTCAAGTAGTAGTATTTTCAGCAATGTCATTCCAAAAACACATTTTCAATTTTCAGTGGACTCACTTGGCACTAGTTAAGTATCTGAGATATAAGACTTATCGAATGGTCAGCAATTTGAAAATTGGACAAGGTAAGGACAAGACAATACTTGTTCATTAAACTGAGCTGCTTTAGCAGGCTGTCTTCTTTCCCTTGCCTTATTTGTTTCCAGAATTTCTTGCAATAATCCGGTGTTTCATAAACCATAGTCTGTAGAAATTCTGTAAGTTGTTGTGATGGTTGGTTCATGTGTCAGCTTGGCCAGGTGATGGTGCCCAGGTGTATGGTCAAGCAAGCACTGGCCTAACAGTTACTGCAAGGACATTTGTGGCTGGTTAATAAACCAGGAGGCTGGTTTTTAAATCAGTCAATTGGCTGCAGCTGTGACTGATGACATCAATAAAGGGTGTGTCTACCACAATGAGAGAATTCCATCAGCTGGATTTAACCCAATCACTTGAAGACTTTTAAGAGATAAAGAGAGAGAGGAGCTTCACTTCTTCTTTGGCTAGCTGGTGAAATGTTTCCCGAGGAGTGCATCGAACACCTTCATTGGAGTTGCCAGTTCACTGCCTGCCCTACGGAATTTGGACTCGTGCATCCCCACAGTTGTGTGAGACACTTTTATAAAATCTTATATTCATAGATATCTCTTGTTGATTCTGTTTCCCTAGAGAACCCTAACTAATACAGTTGTCAAGTACTCAGTATTTTTCATTAATTGGTTATTTCATTATATTATTCAACAAATTTCCATTGAACATGGACTCTGATACTGGCACTACTCTAAGATTCTAAGAACTGAAGGACTTACAAACTGGAGTAACTCCTTATATTGTGGACAAATATAACAAAAATTTTTAAAAGACAGACTGTGGTAAGCACTGCTAACTACAGCATGCTCTGAGGGGACCCTCTTTAGTCTGGGACCGCGACCTCTTGGGAGAAATGATGTGGGAACGTCCTCCTTTCAGATCTTCACAGGGTTAGCTCAGTCCCATGTATAGTAGCTCTTCATAAAGAGCTTTTCTTGAGTGATTCATGGCACTTTATGACTTTCAGAAAACAGACTCTGGTCCACACAACAGAAGCCAAGCCCTCCTAAGCAACCTCAGCTCCATCCTGGAGCAGGCCGGTCTATGAACACAACACAGCTCTGCCATGGAGCGAGAACCGACACCCCTTTTCCAGATATCTCTGGGAACTGTGCTAACAAGCCTTGGGGAAGCTTATTGCTTATTGGCTGTTCAGTTATGAGTCTCCCCAAAAATCATTTCTGAGGCAGGAACAGTAGACCCATCTTAATCCAAGAGAGAAGAGCCCAAAACAAAGCCAAGCCCAAAATGCAAAGTTTAGTCAGGGCAGCAGTTGCCAAACTTGATAACCTGTAGGCAGAGCTAAGTCCAACAGGGAAGCTGGTTGAATGGGAGAGCTCAGTATTTGTCTGGGCTGGTTTGCATCCAGGAGTGATTCCAGAGTTGGTAGGAGAAGGTTATACACAGTTGGGGTTGAGTCCTTTCACTCAGTCCCCACATGGACTCAAGTCCAATGAGCTCACTGAGCCCAAAGACCATGTTTTATTTATCTAGTGTCTGGCAAGTGCTCAACCAGTTTTACAGAGCGAGCAAAGAATGACAAGTCAAAACCCAAGATTAAGATGTCTGGGCTTGAATTCAGATCCAGACAGGAACCAATCTTTGTAAGTTGGCACCATTTATATTTTATTTTTTAATATGCACATTTGGTCTCTGAATCTGGATCCTATAAATTGAATCCAATAGTTCTACCCAAATAGAATTGGAGACTAAACATTCAAGGATTCGGGTTCTTTCTGATATGTCCCCCCCCCCAAGCTCTTTGTTCAAATAGTATCTACCAGATGCAGAATAATATATAATTAAAAGGTAGTCTATGATGGACTGACTATGCAATAGAGTTTTTCCTTAAAATCTGTGAAAATTTGAAATAATAGAGAAAAGTATAAAATAATAAGAAAGAAAAATAGTCATCTTGTTCCTACTGTCCATATTTTTCTTAAAAAAGCCACTGTGCCTGTAAAAATCATTCATCCAACTATAAATATTGCAAAGAAGGCATAACAGCATACACATTTAACAGAGATGCATGAAATTGCAATCAGAAATACTCTTTATAAAGATTAGAGAACATTATTTCACATATCTTTCCATGAATATACGTAGATAGAAATACAGGTGGTAATACTTTTATGAAAATAAGAAAATACTATAGATATTTTAATAAAGATAAAATTTGATTTTATTTGGATGTAAGTAAATGGAAGTAAAATAAAGAGTGTAGTAGTGTAAATTCAAATAAGTGTTTCTTAACTACAAGGGATACCATTTCTTCAAAAAATTCCATACGACTAAGAAAACAAACTATGAAGCACATAAAACAAAATAAAACAAAAACATCAATTGCCCTTCTATGAAATAGTGCTCTAGTCCTTCTTGCACAATTTCCCATTTGACCTTCTCACATCTCCTAACTTTAGGAGGTTATGTTTTTAATTTCACCTTTTGCAGATGGCATTCACAGTTTGTTATGTAATCATATACTGCCAGAGCTGTTTAGTAGTAGTAACTTAGGTAAACTGATACAATGTTCTGTCTTTTTAACAGGAATTTCCAATCACAGATATTTTAAAATTTGAATCCATTCCTTATCAGATAGATTAGATCATCAGGTGTCCACTCCCACCCCCAGGTAATTCTCAGGGATGCACTAATCTCCAGGTAGAGCCTTTGCCTTTAGGCTTGAACAACATCTTGGCTGCTGTAGTGGTTTGGAGCTGCATGTACACCAGAGAAGCGTATTCTTAATCTTAACCCATTCCTGTGGTCCAGACCCATTTAACTAGGACCTTTTGATGATGTTACTTCAGTTAGGGTCCTAATCCCATTACTGAAGTCCTTTACAAGAGAATGAAATCCAGATGGAGAGAAAGCCACCAAGGGAGCAGCCAAAGGCTGAACATCAACGGAACCGGCAAGACAAGGGAGAGACCAGGAGACGCTGCCATGTGCCTTGTCAAGTGACAAGCTGAGAAACCAAGGATCACCTGCAGCCAGCCCCACAATGCCACCATCTTTGGTGAGAAAGTATTGCTTTGACACAGCCTTGATTTGTACTTTTTCCCAGCCTCAAAACAGTAATCCATTAAATCCCCATTGTTTAAGCCATCCTGTTACGTGTTATTTACTTGAGTAGCCAAGGAAAACAGCTGGGTATACTGCTCCTGGTTACTCTATCAGCCTGTTATACTGTTGTCTTTATTCTGGAACTTAATTCCATCATTTTATTGAAAACTACCTGTGCTTCTCTCCTGTGTTGAACTCCCTAATTCTTGGTTCTAGTGTCTTCCCCTTCTGTGTTTACTCTAAAGGTGTGTAGGAACTAAGTTTCTTGAGCCCTTACCTGACTTTTTCTATGTTCATACCATGGCTGGGTATAAAATTCTAAGCCTGAAATGATTTTAGTCTGAGAATTATGAAATAACTGCTCCATATATTTTGGCTTCCAGTGTAACTTTTGAGAAATTTGATGCCATTCTAATGCTTCTCTGGAAGTTTTCAGGTATCTTTATCCCTAGGCAATAGGAAACTTTTCAAGAATATGCCTCAGCATGTTCCATTTAAAACCCATTCTCATGGATAGCTTATATTCCCTTGAGAGCTTATCAGTTCTAGGAATTTTCCTTACTTTAATTTCTTTGATACTTTCTACTGTTCCATTTTCTCCATTAATCAGAAGTTATATCTCCTGGATTTATGCTCCAATATTTATAGTATTTCTCCTATTTGCTTATCTTTATATTTAGAATCTACTTTCTATGAGTTTTTCTCAACTATATCTCTCAGCCTTTCTATTTATGTAAGCTATAACATTTTTAACTTCCTATAATTTTTCTTATTCCCCAATTTTTTTCTGTTTTTTAAATTGCATTCTGGTATTGCTCATGAATACAATATGCCCATTTATTTTTGTGATGAGTATTCTATCATCATTTCATCCAAGTTGTTTTTGTTTGTTTTGTTTATTTTGGCCCCATTTAACTCAAATGTCTGTGACTCTCCTCCCCCATATTTACAAGTGACAGAGCCCAGTACTGCCTTCCTGAGAGCTCATATTCAGTGGGCAATTTGGACTATATCGCAAGGAACCTGAATCTCAATTTCAGCAAAAAACTTCATGTTTGACATAAGACACAGTAATTAAGACAGGGAGGACCCCAAGTTCCAAGTCCTACTTTATTGCCCCTTCTGTCTAACATCTCCTCTGTTGCTTGAGTCCTCCCAAGCTGTGCTGCCAATTCCACCCCCTGAAAAGAGAGACACAAGCTGTTACAAGCTTTCAAGACACGTTCTGGCTGAGCATCTGTAGAAGCCCTTAATGAGACCCCTTTCCTCATGATGTGGGGACGCAGCCCACTCTGAGGATGAGAGTGGTGGAGACATGAGCCCGAGGCAGAGCCACTGCCCCTCCTGCCCTAGTTCCCCACCCTCTGCAGTTGGAGAAAAAGAAAAAAAGATCTGATACTCTGATTTTTAAGCATTTGCCTATTCCTCTGGTTAAGTACTTACATCATGGAAAATTTTAGTGGGAGCTGGGAAGAGGTACACAGACACACAATTTCCACTGTATGCCTACAACACATGGGATTAGCCTAAAAGTGGTAAAATGATTAGAAGAGTTTTGAGTGTTTGTTGCCTTTATTTTTAATATAATTTATTCATTGTAAGTTATATAGTTTAATTTTTAGTAATGGCTGTGTTTAACACATGGTTCACAAAATCCCTGGAGAGCTACCCATTGGCCCCAGGAACTGGTCTGAGCTTGCTCCCAATTCTACCCATCTGAATGGCTGGGAGGGTGGGGGGGGGGGCTCCTGGGGAAGCTACATCTCGTCATCAGTCTACAAAGACACATCTTTCTCGTGTGATCCATTAAATGCCCATTGTTTAAGCCATCCCTTTACATGGTATTTACATGGTAGCCAAGGAAACTAAAACAGCTGTGTGTACTGCTCCTGGTTATTCTATCAGCCTTTCATATGCAGTCCATTTGGCATGTACCCTGTGTGCCCCAAGATGCCCCAGGACCAGGCAGTCACCTACCTGCCCTGAGGGCTCCACAGAGGCTCCGTGTGGTTGAAATAGTCAGGGGGCATCGGAAGGGTGTCCCCAAAAGATGGCACTGATACAGGTGTTGCATATGTGTCTTAATCTCTGTGTGGACTTCTCAAAATTGCAACTGTTGCACTGTCACAGAGCCCATAGACCTCTGACTTTTACTATACATGTTTAGGACATTGGGGTAAGAAGTTGTTCGATGACATGGGTGGGCGGCACACACAATCTTCAGGGGATTCCCTGCCTTCTCTCCTTCCCCGTGCTTCTGGAGCTCAAGTACAATCACCCATTTCCACACTCGCTCTCAGATCCCTGTCATGGCTTACCGTGCTCTTTCAGTGCCTGTAGGGCAGGTTTTGTGGGGTTCTAGCCCTCCCTAACCAAGCCCAGGTTCTCAGGAACCCCACTTTTCATCAGTTTGAGAGTACACTAATCATAAAAATATGACCTCAAGAGCAAGAAGTCGGAGCATGCAGCTGGCGGGGCCCTTGGGCAGGGTATTGTGGAGGAAATAACTGTTCTTTTTTAATTCCTATAAAAATATTCAACCTAGAGCAATAAAATTTGATTAAAAGCTCAAGGAGATGGAATGCTAATATGTTTCATGTTATTTTATTTTTAAAAGGCATTTTCATTTGTATTTTCCTAACTTAAACTTCAAAGCAAAGATGACATACATTGAAAAACTGAGCTTAATGAGTTGCCTTTACAAGTCTTAAGAGAAGCAAATGTGTTCATCATCTTATTTTAATCCAGTTACCCTGTTAGTTTGCTTTCAGTCATAAATGAGTTGTTTCAGTTCCTTCT
>PVKY010008390.1:0-14102 GCA_004027775.1 Bradypus variegatus
CCCCCCCAAAAAAATAATAAAAATAATAGAAGACCCAAAACATCCATACCCTTTATCCACTCTTGTTATTCATTTATTTTTTGTCTTGGTTTTCTCATCCGTCCATGCACTGTATAAAGGGAGCAGGAGCCACAAGTTTTTCGTAGTCACACGGTCACACCACGTGAGCTACATAGTCACACTATCGTCTTCAAGAATCAGGGATACTGGGATGCAGTTCAACAGTTTCAGGTATTTCCTTCTAGTTATTCTAGTACACTAAAAACTAAAAAGGGATATCTATATAATGCATAAGAATAACCTCCAGATTGACCTCTCAACTCCATTTGAAGTCTCTCAACTACTGAAACTTTATTTTTTTCATTTTGCATCCCCCTTTTGGTCCCAGAAGATTTTCTTAATCCCATGATGCCAGGTCCAGGCTCATCCCCGGGAGTCATGTCCCACGTTGCCAGGGAGATTTACACCCCTGGGAGTCATGTCCCACGTAGAGGAGAGGGCAGTGAGTTCACCTGTAGTCAGAGAGAGGCCACATCTGAGCAACAAAGAGGTTCTCTGGGGGTGAGTCTTAGGCACAGTTATAAGTAGGCTCAGATGCTCCTTTGCAGTAACAAGCGTCACCGGGGCAAGCCCCAAGATCAGGGCTTGGCTTTCTAAGTCGGTGGTCCTCGAAGCTTGAGAGAGTATCAGTGGTTCCCCAGGTAGGGAAGTTTAATAGTTCTGCATTTTCCCCAGTCTTTCAAGGGGGCTTTGCAGATACATTTTTGTTCTCTGTCTGGCGGCTCTTGGTGCTGGGCTGTCGGTGGCTGGAGGAGGCGCTCGCAGGATGCGCCTTGCGTGTATGTCGGTGCCCGGGCTTTAGGTGAGGAGGGGTGTGTCAGTTCGTAATCCCAGGCATGTCCCGGCCTGGGACAGGGCATTCAAGGTCAGGGAACTGTGGTCAACCCAGGACCTGGAACTGGGTGTGGTCTCAGGCTGGAGACAAATCCTACAGCCAGGTTGTTAAGAACCTGCATTTCAGGCTTTGATATGGTGATGTTCAGGGGCTATTTTTAGTGTCCTTCCTCAAAAACATCAGCTCCAGTGGGTGTGATGTAACTGTGGGAAACTCCCCTAGGTTAACTGAGGGGAAGGTAGCCTGCCTTAAAATGTTTTTTACAACAGATAAACAGGAAGTTGCTTGCTAAGTTTCTCTTGCTGCCAGTTCCTGTGCATGGCGTGCGTGGCGTGCGGCCCTTATAGAGCGAGGTGGGCGGATGTCCCAAACCCTCCTGGGGTGCCCCGAGACTTCCCTGATGGCCTCTTTCTCTCGTGGGTGTGGCGGGAAGCTGGTCCCCTCACCGTGGGGAGGAGTGGGGGCCGTTTCAGAGCCTCAGAGACAGCCCGTTTGGTGACAGCTGACCTCGGGGTGGTTTTTGAAAGGGGTTCAAAAACAGAATACTTGCATATTTTGAGTTATAGAAATAGGATTACTTTCTTTTTTTATGGGTACGTTGAAAAGTCAGCTGGCTTTAGCAGGCACCAAGTTAAACAGTAAAATCTGTTAAAATGGCTCTGTACACGCAGCTCACACACCTCTCTCCTTTCATTTGCTCTAGGTAATATTAATGGCTGCTACCTGAACTACTATTTTTTTCTTCTGGCTGCTATTCAAGGAGCTACTCTTCTGCTCTTCCTTATTGTTTCTGTGAAATACGACCGTCAGCGATCGAGAGCAAACGGCACGCCTGCCGGCGGGAGGACCTGACGTTCTAAGCCGGCCGACGGCTGCGTGGACTGTGCCAGCGGTGAATCGGTGAATTAGCGGCCGGAGTGCACTGAGGAGAGGCAAGGTTTTTAAGTCGCCGTGAAATGTTTGGCTTTCTTAAAACTTGCGTGTTACAATTTAGTTCTTTTTCTACGCAAATAAACTAGGTAAGTGCCTTACTGCTGCTTCTCCCTGCTGCATCGTGCCCTTCCAGGAGGGCAGGCCGGGCCGAGGGCATCGCCTCTCATCCTTTAAAAGCCCCTCTGCCACTCCTTGTCTGTGTTTCCTTTTTTAAGAGAAAATCCACAGGTGGAGGTCACAGAGTTGTGGGATTCTGCACACATATTGGCTGGCATGCCAGTTTTTAAAACAAATATTTCATTCCCACAAACCGTATGATCGCTCTCTTTTTTAATTGATGAACATCTCCCCAGGCTGAGGAACGAGAGAGTCTTTTTAGAGGTGAAAATCTGGCAGCTGCTGTAGCGATTACAGGTGAAGGTTGCGTTTGGGTTTCCTTGAGAAGCCACAGATCTTGCCAGTGCCAGGTGTTTTGGTACAGGTGGTAGTGAATATGTTATTCGCTGCTTCAGGAAAATAATTATTTTTTAAAGTATTGACATTAACTTTTTTTAAAGTAAGAGCATGTATTGAGAGCCATTTAGACCTCGTGCCCTGTCTCGAGCTACAAAACAACTTTAGAGGGTGTTTTAAACCTTTCCTAGTGGGTCCTTAATGCGTCATTTTATTCTTGTTCAGTTGAGACTAAGGACGGATGGGGGGGCAGGTTGTAAGGAAAATGTTATTTTGCATGGAAGTAGCTGGTGTGATTGAAAATAATTGAAAGTGTTAAATGTGAATTTGAACTCTGTGACTAGTCATCAACTTTTGTATTGTTATTGTACATGTCTCTGCAGCGTCCAGTTTTATTAAATAAACTGTTCTGTATTGATCTATTTTGGTATAACTATTATTATTATGGAAACACCTCAGTCTGGGCCCTGTGACCTGGCCTCTCCATGGCTTGTCCAGACGGCACTGTTTACTTGGCACTCCGGTGGGTGCCATAAGGCGCCGAATCTGGACTCGATGAAAAATTGTGAGACACTTCCTGCTTCTGACCACAGCACTCATTTTCCAAGTAGTGACTCCTAAGGCCACTCTTTATTGTAGTTTTTCATTTGGAAAAAGCAAAATAGACACCCACTCACTGTGTGTGTATGTGTGTGTGTTTGCAAAGTCTAGAAAAACCACGGAGTCTTCTTGTCTGGCAGAGCTAAGGCAGCCTGAAGACACCGATGCTGTCACTGGTTTTCAGAGGGCCGAGGACAAGCACTTGGTTAACAAGAAACAAGAGTGGGAAGCAGCTCTGGGAAGCACACTGTCCTCCACTGTAGGACGCCTGTCTTCAGGATGTGTTGCATATCAACATCCATGAAGCCGTGTTGTTGAGAACTAGGTTTTCTCCGTAGAAGTTCGCCATGAGAGGAGCAGAGCAGGTGCCGAGAGCCCACAGCCCCTCGTCGGCCTCGGGTGGGGGGGCCCTGCCCTCTGAGTCCCTCCGCTTGCCTGAACTCGCCCTTCCCGCCAGGCCAGACTCTCCAGGAAGTTGGTTAAAGGCCTGACAGGCTTTCACTTGTCCACTGAATTTAGATAGTTGATGATCGGGCTCACTCTCTGTACCAAAGAGTTGTTGAATAAATAAATAGAAAAAGCCAATATGTGCTTGTGATTTTTTTTTTTTTTAATGTGTCTGTCCTGAAAATTTGCTGTCTCCTGCCTTTAATCTAATGGGTTTTTATTGGTCTCGTAAAGCAAGTGTTAGCACACGCCATTTGTAGATGCTCGTACCTGCCTCTCTCTCTGCATTAAAGTTGGATAGGACAGAACTCTTTTCCATGGTGGCATGAGTGTATTTGAAGAGAACATTTCTAATGAGACTAAGCTGCTCCACGGGAGTTTGTCATCCTTCTGGTTCAAAATAAGAACCCATCAGGTCTTCTCTCAGGGCTGTTAGTGGAAGGCCACAAGCCGTATTTTCAGCTTTTAGCTTGGTGGAGGCTTCCACTTAGGTGGGGCCTTGGCAGCATCTTTCCACTTGACTATCCAGAGTGAACTGAGCTAAGCGTAATGTGTGTATCCCATTATAAAGCTTCACAACAGCGAGTCATTTCAGAAGAACACTGGGCCCACACAGTACCCTGATGACTTGTAAATTCTAGGTGATAAAAAAATAGATGATCTTCAGTATTTCCAAATTGTTCCACTTGGTGCACAAGCAGTTCCATCACTTGAGAATCAGAACCCATTAAAGAGGAGTGGAGGACTGCAGTGATTTAACGTTGCCCTCATCTCAAGGTGATCCCCGAGCATTAGGACAGGCCGAATACTCGATAGGGGTTCCACGTAGCAAACAGTCATTTGAGTAGCTGTTTGAAAACGTTCAATGTAACGCCTCGTTCTTTTGGAAACGGCCTTTGAATGGAAATTATGCATTACAAGTGCATTGTTGCACTAGGACATACAAAACAAATGAAAAATGTGAATTTTAAAGAAATGCCCCCCTCCCTCAAAAACAAAAGAAAACCAAATGAGACAAGGCTGGATAACAACACGAGAAATCAGTGATCACTTCTTCCCAGATTCGCTAAAAGAGTGAGTGCTCTTGATTTTGACAGGGCTGTTTGGAGAGGAAGCCAGCCCAGTTCCAGGAACTTCACATCCATTGTGCGCTTTACCTGACCGTGCAGGTAGGCTGAGGAGAGCAGCTCTGTCAGACGTGGGGGAGCAAGCAGTCCGAGTGACTCCCGAGTGCTGACCTGGCTGGGGAAGAATGCCACGCCGTGCCCTGCCCTGTGCTCTGCTGCTTGTCTGAGGGCTTCCAGGGGGCAGGCACGGGTGGGCCACGGGGTGGAGGCGGCGGCAGGGGCCCACGGGCAGCACACAGCTAGCCCTGTGTGCTCTCGGATTCAAATGGGAGCTGAAGCTGGCAGTGCATTGGAGACTTTTTCATTTGTTTCTTCTCCATGTAACTGTCCCCAGCTCAGTGAGAGCTACTGTCATTAGTGGGTGGTTTTTTTTTTTAAGTAATTTACATATTAATCCTTTTTGTTTGTTTGTTTCCTGGAACCCTCCTGTAGTTGGCGGATTACTTCTCCTAATCAGTCTATACACAGCCCAGACAAGTGATTTGGACTGGAGTTGACACAGCTGGGGTCTTCCGCAGGTATACGATACTGAGCCGAGCAGGGTCAGCTCAGTGAAGCCGTGAGCACCGATGGAAACTCCCACCCGCTCCACCGTTTGCAGGCTAAGGAGGAGAGGGCAGCGGTGTCTGGAGACCAGGTGGCCGTATTTCCAGGAGAGGCCGTCTGAGCTCCTGCAGCCAGGGTGTGGGGCTGGGCCTTGCTGTGGCCTCAGCAGCCCGGGCTGCAGGCAGGACCCCAATGGTGGGTTTACAGGGAGGTCAGAAGCAGAGGCGTTGGAGCTGGGGGGCTGGCAGCTCCAGGAGGTGGACTCTGCCCAACGTGCTCAGATGACCAATTCCTGAGACTGGGGTTTCAAAGAGAAAGAGGTTATTAGGTGCGAAGCAGGAGAACAGATGGCCTATTGGCCCCAAAATCTGTCTCCCCGAACTGCAGTATCTGATAGTATAATATCAAAAGATGGACAGGTTTTAGGATAATGGGCACAAGAGCTCGAGGTGATGAGGCTAGAGACTCTTAATTATTGAGCATGCACGGATGGATTACGTGCTTAGTCAGAATGTATGTGAGGAAATGGCGGCCTTAATGTGATGGGCGTGATTTTTAGTATTATAATAAGGGATAGGTGACTTGTAGGTTAAAGTCTAAGCCATCGCACATGTCATGTGGGCCCATTTTGGCTAGATCCAGCTTCGGTTATCAAGAGAACTTGGGATTTGGGGTGGGGTAGTTCTGGGGTGACCCAGTGCCCTTTGTTAGTAAACACTAGGGGCTGTCTGGTGATCACAAGACTAAAGTTGAAAACCAGATAAAATGGGTACAAGTGAAGGTTAGTCACAAGGTTTTTACAATCACAAGGGCACAAGATAATGGATGTACAATCATTATCGGAGCTCAGGGCAGCTGGATGACAGCTCGGGTTTAAGTATTTCCCTCTGTCTACTCTAATTACCAGAAGGGGAACAGTAGTGTTTATGTAAAGATGCAGCGTCATAATCCCCTAAATCCTAACTGCTCAGTTACAGCTGGGCTCCAGAGGGAGCCCGAGAGGCGAGCGGCAGACAGCCCCTACTGTGGGGTCAAGGATGGCTTGTTCTGTGACGAAGAAATGGAAAGTACGCTTCTTTAGGAGCCCAGCATCCATGTGAAGTGCACATTAGTCTCGTGGAAAGCACTGGGTTCCCGGAGCAGCGGTCCTGCCCCCTGCAGAGGGGGCTGTGCACTGGAGTTGCTGAGTGGAAAGAGCCTCTGCAAGGGGGGGCATGGGCAGTAAAATGTGTTTCTAGATGCTTCCTGGAGCAGCAGGGGATGAGGATACGGAGGCCGTGGGACTGGAGTTCTCCGTGCCCTCCTTCCACGTCCCCGTCCGAGCAGCCGCCCGTTGGGGCCACCAGGAAGTGGGGTGGAAGAGCCGCACGTCCACTGCGGCCCTCTGGCTGGGTGGCCCTGTCCCACGGGAAATGAGGAGGTCTGCAGATCCCTGCGAGGGCAGCCGAGGGCTGCAGCGTTTCCAGGTGCTGCCGCTGCAACATGTTCTCACGAACTCGGGCTTTATCTCACCATTCTGGAGGGTGGGAGTCCCCAGTGGGTCCCACGGGCCAAAACCCTCCTCCGGTGTGGCTGTGGCCCCTGCCTCCGTCTTCAGAGCCAGCAGCAGCAGCTCAGGCTTTTCTCAGGATACACTGCCCACCGTGCCTTTTGCTCCCTCCTCCCCGAAGGCCTTGCGGTCACACACACCCCACCTGTGAACCCAGGGTCTGCTCCCCGTGCCCCATCGGCTGACTGGTGACCCCAGTCCCCTTAGCTATGCGATGTGGCACATTCATGGGTTCTGGCAATGAGCGGGGACATCTCGGTGGGGGATGGGGTTACTCTGCCCACCACAGTCACCCAGGAACCCACCCGGCCAGCAGGCAAGGAAAGTTCCGGAACATTGACGCCCCTTGCCTGAGGTTCCAGCATGCTGTCGCAGGAGAAGCTCATAGTAAATCAAAACGCATGCCACATTTTTCAAGAATGCTAATGTTGCTGCCTCTGGGACAGGCAGTTAATAGCCAGCAAATTTATTTTAACGGCAGATCCAGACATGCAGCTTTGTGCCTCCTGTGACTTTATTTCACTTGACGGGTACAAATACGGACATGAACAAAAGCAGGAGTCGTCACCTTAGGAAACCGAGTCAGGAAGAGCCTACAGAGCCCTCCCGTCAACCGCGTTCTGTTAAGTCAGCCAGATTGCCAGAGGACAGCTTATTCTCTGGAAAACAAGTGTGATCCTGTCACCTTATTCCCTTAGGATTTGGGGTCCACGACTTTAATTTTTGTACATCCTGAACACAAGAGTAATATGTTTCCAAAGCCAAGAAAATTACAGCGGGCCGTTTGTATCAACTGAAAGTTAAACATTTGCTCTGCGTATTAAAGCAATTAAACAGAGCTTTATTACCCACATATTGAAATAGAAGTCCTTCTCTGTGAGTCAGAGCGCTCACAGAGCTGCTTTCCGTGTCCACACCGCACTTTAAAACCCATCACAGAGATGGAAAAGAGCCCCCGGGGGCTGTTAAAGCAGAGGTGCTGGTGGCAAGTGTGTGCCCCGGCCAGGGGCTGCCCAAGGAGGCCGCGGCCTTGGACACAGCAGCCACGAGCAGGGGCTGGGAGCGAGCAGGTGGGGCGGGGGGACAGCGCGAGGCTCCTTGTCGCGGGGCGCTGAGTGCCCCCCCTGCCACGAAACAGTGTCACGACCGAGCTTCGGGACCGGGCTTCTGGGACCTGGGGCTCCCGTGCCCAGGCTGCTTCCTCGAGGAATTGAAGGCAATTATGGTAGGAACATGTTGGAAGCAATACAGCTATTTTAGGTTATTTGTTTTTTCTTATTCCTTTGTTTTGGTTTTGTTTGAAATGGGTTTTTAAATTTGTTTTTTAACTTTTTGATGAAGTTAAAAAAAAAAGTGATGTAAAAAAAAAAAAGGCAGTGGGACCCCACCCGCTTGTTTCTGTCTGATCCCACTTAGGTTCTTGGCAGCATTGGGTTGTAAACTGACGTGAACACATCCAGACTGTTTGCTCTTGCGGCTGCGCAGCGGGCGAGCTTGCCTCCTCGGCCTTCCCTGACCACGGTCCCCCGCCTTCCGCCGCTGCACCCACAGGGCTCCCTGGGCCTGTGCCAGGGCAGACCCTCAGGTCAGGGCCCCGCCCTGGAGGCGGCACTTCCAGGCTCCTCCTATAGGGTGGTCTCTTAAACAAAGCTCATTAGGGCTCTTGGGGGCAGCCATGGGCCCTGAGTCCGTTTTTCCGTTTTCTGTTAGCGGTGGTAACCAGGCCAGGGTGGTGGCAGCTGGAGGGACAGCCCCAGACGCGTCCGTGCCCTCATCCCTGGGACCTGTGAGTGTGTCGTCTCCCGTGGCAGGGGGGCCTTGGCAGGGGTGACCATGTTACGGATCCCGAGATGGGCTGGGCATCCTGGGTCCTCCGTGTGCGTGCAGGGTATTCGCAGGGGCAGGTCAGAGGGAGGATAAGTGAGGGTGCAATTAGAGGCCAGAGGACGCGGGTGCTGGCTGGGGGCCACGGGCCAAGGAAAGGGGGAGGCCCTAGTAGCCGGAAAAGGTAAGGAAACGGGGTTTCCTCTGGGAGCATCAGCCCTGCCAGTACCCTGACGTTAGCCCACGAACATGCATTTCAGACTTCTGAGCTCCAGAACGGACAGATAACACATTCGGGTGGTTTGCAGCCATGATGTTTTGTGCTACTTTGTTATGCTCATACGAGGGCGTTCATTTGAACATGGTGTGAATTCTAACTCAGTCTCACGTGCTGAGTAATGGTCCTTGAAGCTGTAGAGATAAATGGCTCTTCCTGCACAGAGGCAGACCTTGGCTTTCTCTTCTGCATGTGTAAGCGTCAGAAAAAGGCAGACACTCATGTCCTGGGGCTCCTGTGTTGGCAGGATGGTGAAGTGGGATGGGGAAGTGGGTGAGGCACTGGCTCAGGACACTCAAACCTCAGCGATTGAGATTACATAATATTTTGATGCAATATTTTAAAAGGTTAAAATTTATGCAAAAAGCCATGCTTAACAAAATACCACAATTTTAAATAAAAACAAGGCATGACCCCATACTTGGCGTCAGCTACATGCTCCTCGCCCCAGTCCCTGCCCCGCTGTGCCTGCCCCCCGATTTCTTAGTCAAGGGGTTGTTCATTTCTAGAGTGTGGTCAACCTGGCACTGTGTACAAGCCCAGAGAATCTTTGACTACTTGTTGTAAATTGGTGATTTATCTAAAGCAACCCTGATGAGCCACAATTTATCACTTCCCTTGCATAAGTCGTCCATCTCTCCCCGAGCTGGAAAGGAAAGGACGTGCCTCAGAGAGGATCAGAGGAGCTGCTTGGCATTTTAAAGCTATACCCAAGCCGCGCTGGGTAGACCTGGAGGGCTCGCTCACTGCCCTTTAGGGCTCAGATATTTCAGAGACATAAACCAAACCAGGGAGTTCACTTTTTAAATGTTCTGGACGCCGCGTTCGGTTCACGTCGTTACTCACAACGAGTTGCAGTGGCTCTGGAAACAGACCCGACTCGGCCTGTCTGCGAGCAGCAGGGTCAGTCACTCCTTCACTTACCTGGTATCAGTCGTTCACTCTACAGTGTCTGTTGGGGCCCCCTGTGCACCCCTCCATGGTGGCACCGGGGAATCAGCCATGGGCAGCACACAGCTCCGCTCTCCCGAGCTCGTGTGCTGATGGGGACGGGCAGCCAGCTGTGACATTCCGGAAATCTTCCGGGTCATGGAGAAACCGCCAGGAGAGGCGTGGGTGTAATTTGGGCCTGGGGAGGAAGGCACCTGTCCAGACTGAGGTGTCCGGGACCGTCGGGCTCAGAAGGTGAGGCCTGAGCCGAGACCCCCCCCACCGGCAGCGGAGGGGGACAACGTGAGGACCGAGTTTTAGGCCGAGAGCACTGAGGTGAGGGCCGGGGCTGGCTGGCCGTGGTGCCCAGAGTCCCTGAGTGGGAGGGAGTGGGGCACAGACCCCTCCCAAGGGCCCCTCTGCCACGCCCTGGGTGGAGCCCACCCTTCGCTTACCATCTAGGGGCTAAAGCTGGGAACTGCAGGTTGTTTTCAAAAGGAATTAGACTTGTGAAGAGAAGAAAAATTCAATTAGTCAGACCCCCTCCAGAAATGCTCACATGGAACCTAGTCACGTCATTTTGCCCAAACCTCTTAGGTTCAAGGTCAACAAAATCCGTGAGCCCACTTAATATTTATTGGGGCCAACGTGGCGAGTTCCGTGCGTCATTCTTCTTTCTCCGCTGATGAGATCAGGCACAAGGGCACAGTGTGGTAAAAGAAGGATCGAAGTCACTGCTGGTCCTTGCCATGTCCAGCTTTGGGGTACAGCTGCCTCCGAGCTAGGGTCTCCTTGGGGGCAGAGCCTGTGAGGGCTCCCAGGAGCAGGATGTGAGAGATGTGAGGAGGGAGACAGAATAGGAGAGGAGGAGTGGCTGCCAGGATGGGCTGGGGCTCCGGGAGCCTGTGGACGGTAATGAAATGCACTGCCTTGCTGTCCTTTGGGAGGGGTGGGAGAGTTGCTCCGTTGGCTCCCAGCCCCCAATCGTCAAGGGGGTCCTTGGATGTAACCTGTCCACCGCCTCTGGGCTGTGCGAAGGCAAGGCCAGGTGGGACCCCGGGCATCCCACACCTTGGAGTCAGGGAAACCCCAGGCCTGGCAGCCAGAGGTTCCCCGACCCACCCCAGCGGGGCTGAGGGGGTTTTGAAATGGGGCGCAGGACAGGTCCAGGACCCTGAGGTTCCACCGACTGGTCTGCGAGAGCTCCCAGCAGCCATCTTGGTGGAAAGCAAGGACCCCCCCCTCAAATGAAACAAGCTGGCACCGACCTTGGCCAGCACCTCTTACACAGGCTTGACCTTCTCCCAAGATGAACAATGTCCAGTGGCTGAGAAGGGGCATTAGTCAGGGTACCTGCCTCTAGACATCCCTGCCCTCTGCTAAACATTCCCAAAGGGGCCCAGGGGCTGCTCCTTCGGGACCCCGAGCCAGCGTCCCCCCGTCTGTTCGCTGGGGAGCGCCAGACTGGGGGTGGAGGTGTCAGTGCCCCCCCCACCAGGCGCCTGCCTGCCAGGTGCGGCTCGGGGGCTGCCTAGCTTGGCCTGGCGAGTTTTTAGTTTTCCCCCAGTGACCCCACATTAGAAAATCAGGAGAGTGGACGTAAAATTTAGATTTCTGAAAACATCAGAAGACCCTCGAAAGCTGGAGCCCAGCCCCTGCATCGGAGTCCAGCCCCTGCATTGGAGTCCCAGTGGGGGCGTCTTCTCTGCCTTGTGTCACCTCCTCCCGGGCTGGTGGGTGCCTTCTGCCCCTGCCTGGGCGGGTCAGGCCTGCGCTTCCAACCCTCGGTGCCAGAGAAGTGCAGAATAAGCTGCGGACATTACGGCCATTCAGAAGGAAACGGAACAACACTGCCCTTCCTTGAAAACCCCACAGCAGGGAATATCAGACCATTCACCTGCCTTCGGCACCTGCATCCGGGCAGGTCACAGGTTAGAACGTAACACTTAAGATGGTCTCTCTGTCCTGAGCAGACCTCAGGGCAGCGATTCATGTCATTACCGTGAGCCCATTGCCGCCCAGGCTCCCGAGCCCACGTGAGTCATTCTTCGTGGAGAGGGACAATTTGTATGAGACAGACTGTGTGTGGTCTGCCTTCCTGGTCTCTGGTAAGGAGGGAATCGGACTTGCTTTTGACCTGACAGGGGCTCAGTATTGAAGAAATAGCTTTACTGCCATAAGGTTGTGAGTGACAGAAACCCAGCTCAACCTGGCTTAACTAAAATCACAGACACGGGTTTCAGGTATGGCTGGATCCAGCAGCTTGCACCCTGTTAACAGGGCTCAGTCTCTTTCCATCTTTTGGAGACGGTTTTGCCTGGGTTGGCTTCAGTCGCACACAGCCTTTCCCTACAAGTTTATAAGAGCTCCTGTGCCCCAGGAGCTCCAGGCTTTCATGCTACCAGCTTTGGGACCCATGGAAATAGAGTTTCTCTTCCCCCAAAGTTCCAACCACAGCCCTGGGATTGATGTCATTGGCTCCACCTGAGGAATGACGGAGACGTGCCCATCACCATGGCCAGGAAGACACAATACTCCAGCTGCCCAGGACGGAGTCACATAACACCCCGGAGAGGGGCTGTGGTCAGCTCCACAAACCGCATGCGTGGAGAGGGGAACATGCGGTTCCCCAAGGAAAATCTAGGTGATGGTTTCCAGAAGGCAGCAAAACCAATTCAGAGCCCTCCAGTCGGGATGCATGATAAAATAGTTACCATTTTATGTGGTCTGGCTCTTTCAGGATCCCAGCCCGTCCTCCAAGTTCAAGGCACTTGGCTGTCAATCTCCCCATTCTACAGAGTAACTTTCCAATTAATTAACAAATAATCTTGTCTAGATTGCTTTAGATCTAAGCAACATCTCCCCAGATGGAAGCTCTCATCCATCTTGCAGTATTGTTAGTACTGAGCAATCTTTTCAGGAAAGTGCCAAGCTCTGTTGGAGTCAACCAACAGGAGTTAGTTCCTTTTCCCAGGGGGTGGGTAGCTGTCAGCCTCTACACCTCAGATGACCCCTGGACAGCGCCTTTGGAAGGGGCATGGGCTTGCTAACCCTGAGCTCAGGCGACCTCTGACCTGCAGGCGGGGCTCACCCAGAGTGGGGTAAATGCAGGAAGGGGAGCAACAGGGTTATGGGGAGGGGGCAGGCCCTGGTCCCAGGGTCACAGGGGTCAGTGGAGGGGTGTGGATGGAGCGCTCATGAGCCACGCAGTCCGAGAAGGGCGTCCCAGAGCCCGACGTGGCACACACTGCTCTGCAAATGCAGCCTGTTTGGGCACCACCTTCACCAGTTCTGCTGGTCCGAGTATCACTCACTTATTTGTCTTTTCCTAAACGAGAGGCAGCGGACAGCTGTGGTTGGGGGCATGGGTTTGGAGCCAGGTTCCCTCTGGTGAAATCCCAGCTCCTCTGCTCGCTGGCTGAGGAGGGCAGGTGAGTTGCGCAGCCTCTCTGCGCTTTGCTTAGCTCTGTGATGGGAATAACAGCATCTGCCTCACGCGTTGGCTGGAGAAGTAAATAAGCTGATAAATATAAAGGAGCCAGAACCCACAATAGGGGGAGCTGTCCTTGTCATAAATGGTTTGTTTTAAAAGGAAACAGTACCAACCACCTGCGCCGCTGGAGCACCGCGGAGGAGCTGCTGCCGCCGCCTGCACCGGGACCTGAGCCCGTGGCACCGGAGGTGAGTGGGCACTCGCCGCCCCAGCACCCCCGAGGCTTTAGGGTGGTCGCCGCCGCCACCAGGCCCGCACCGCCTACGCCGCTGGAGCCCCGCGGAGGAGCCACTGCCACCACCTGCACTGGGACCTGAGCCCATGGCACCGGAGATGAGTGGGCACTCGCTGCCCCAGGGCCCCCGAGGCTTTCGGGTGGTCGCCGCCGCTGCCAGGCCCACACCGCCTGCGCCGTTGGAGCCCCGTGGAGGAGCCACGGCGGCCGCTGGGGACGGAGCCCAGAGGAGCTGGCAACTACCCAAGAACTATATGAAACAGAGTTTTCGGGGTGTCCAGTAACCAGTCACACATCAGATGCAAGTTTGGAATTGGAGGAAAAGCCGAGATCGCAGCAAACATTGAAAACTCCATACACTCCCAATGAGACCCGGGCCTCACTAGACTGGGAAAATCTGACTAGGGTCGACCATATCTGAGGAGAACCATTCACAAAAAGGCTACATAGAGCAGAGCAAGAAACAGAAAAAATAAGAGGGGAAAAATTTTGATCAACTAAATAGAACCTAAGTTAGAGGTCTAGAATAAGTTGAATAACGGAGGCCAGAGAACAAAGCTAACCAACAAGAAAACCCCTAGGTAAAAGATAGAAAACAAGCTCCAAAATAAACTAATCAAGAAAATCAGATGCCTAGACAACTTAAGATAACGAGCCATACCAGGAAACACGAAAATATGGACCAGCCAAAGGAACACACTAATAGCTCAAATGAGATACAGGAGTTGAGGCAACTAATACTAAATAAATTCAGTGAAATGAAGGAAGATAAGGAAGATCTAGCAAAAGAGCT
>PVKY010008391.1:0-14096 GCA_004027775.1 Bradypus variegatus
CAATTTATACTGCCTTCGCTCTTACCCACCTTAAATGCAGCCCCAGCTCTTTCTCTTGGCCCTTTTAAGCCATACGTTGACATCTGTAAATTCCACTTCCCCCATGAAGCTGCTTTTTTGGGACTCCCCTTCCACTGAAGGACTTTAATACTCATCGTCCATGGGTTCAAGTGGCACCTTGTGTCCTGGTGGAATCGATTACAAGCTTCCTGGGGTCCTGGCATCACCTTTCTCTGAATCTCTCCCATGCCTTGCAGAGTTTTTCTACATAGTAGGTGATAAATATCTGAATTTGCATTGGGCTTTATGATTTTCAAAGCACTTTCAAATTTGTTTGTTTTCAATTGATTCTCTCAATTTCCCTGGTGGTTTTGACCTTAGAAATGGCAATATTTGGGTTAAAGGATGAAAGCTTGTCTTCCAAATTATCCTTTAAAAGCATTTACTTTACTCCACCAAGTCAATAATCTATCTCATTATGCCAGTGGGATTAACTGGAAAAAGAGGAGAGGTAATAAAAGGTCTCAAATGTCATACTCAGGATCATGGATTAGGTCTCATCTTCAACATGCATCAGTCTCAGGTGGGTTTTAAGTACTTTATAAAGTTGTTTTCTTATTATTGTAGACAAATATATCTTGTAATTGCTTTTAATATGTTTGATATGAATGATAATATAAATATAATTAGTGTATAATAGAAATGTTTTATAATGAAAATACAGATATAATTCATAGTCAATTAGATTTTGCCATTCTATTGGAAACTTTCTATATAATTAATTATTATTATTATTCAAACCCTGTCTCTTTTCTAAAAGAATACTTAGGATGGATTTTCTATGGTACAGCCAAAGTAATGAGATGTACTATGAAACGGCTTTATAATTTTTATTCCCCATGCACCTCTCCCTCATGCTTTTGTTTGTTTGTTCTTATTTTGACATGACATTTTGTTTGGCTTTTCTCTTTCTAATTTTGGCTCTTTCCATGTAGGTGCCTAAAGCTAAAAGTCTGAGCCTACATCAGAGAGTAGGAAGGATTAAGACACAGTTGGATGATATGATGAAGAAGCTGACTGGATAAGAAAATCCATTATCACCACCCTGGAAGCTGAGCTTCTTTCTTCACATCAAAGGGCGGGGGGAAAGTTTTCCAAATGGATTTCCTTTCATTTCCACTTCAGTTCACTGTGGTTGAGTGTTCAGTGCACTCCATACTCCAGACCTTGAAGAGCTTGAATCTGACTTTAACACCTTAGGAACGTCAACTCAAGCAGATCTGACAGAAGATGCCAAAACAGATGCAGCTTGTGTAAGAGCGAGTTTTTTCTAAGCTGAAAGTTGCTGGTTTTTCTTCTAAAAAAGCCTTTCCCCTGATGAGATAAGTTTTAAAGTGTGAAAATTTTGACATTTTTCTTTGCACATCACAGGTTTGCTGTGTTTATTTTTTTTCTTTCTCCATAGCTAATGTAATCTCCTGTTGTGGATTGAGGAGGCAGCATTCAGATTCTGTCAAAACCACTGGGCTGTTGCCATGTTTTTGAAACTTCTTGCACTTCAGTGAGCTAACAGAAGCCTGCTTTCCAGGGGCCTGATTTCTCTGATGTGTGAATTGCTGCAAAAATTAAGTCATGGCCAACGCTGGAAGCTCCGTTGACAAGCTGATGAGGTCCATGTCCCCAGATTCTTCTCAAGTCTTACTGATCCTGTCACCCAAATCACTACACCTGCTGCAAATTGCTACCTGAGGAGAAAATTAGGACCTTACAGGCATCCAAAAAAGTTGTGAAAGAGAGGTATGATTCTGAACAAAAAAATAAAATAAAATAAATAAAATAAAACAAAAAACAAAAGCATTTCTTATGGCCGAGGGTGAACTGAGCTAGTGCAAAATGCTCAACTGACCTCATGTTCTGATTCCAACTTGGAAAGAGGTCTGGGAAGACTAGATATAGTTACAAAAACAATGGGTACAACTGTTCAAAATCAGCAGGACCTACAGTTTCTGTAATCATGCCATAATTTAAGTCCCTCAATGCTCCCGAGAGAGCAAAGCCAGGAGAGAAAAACTCATATTCTTTGCATCTAAACCTCCTTCTCAAGGACACCAGGCCCTCCTTTCACTGTAGCTATAACACTCAAAGTGTATTTCCTGGACCCACAGAATCTGCATCAACTAGGAACCTGCCAAAATTACTGAATCAGAAACCCTGGGGTGGGGGCCACAATCTGTATTTTTATAAGCTTGCCCCAGGCTCCAAATGCACATAAAGCTGTAAAACACCACCCTAGCCTAAAGCATCATCATTCTCTCCCTTCTCTCTCTACTGGTTTATTCCCATCACCTAATTTCTGCTACACTAAAAAAAAATTTCCTCCCTTGGCCCCGTAACTTCCAGCTATCTGTCTTCTCTTCCCTTACAACAATAATTCTAAAATAATATTGTCTATAGTCCTAGGGATTCCTTCAGCCATCACATGTCACCAACACTCCACTGAAATGGTTCTTTTCAATGTTGAGAATTATTTTCTGATGCCATTTCCAGTGGTCACTGTTTGGTCCTCACCTTCCTTGATGTCTCAGTTGCTCTCCAGATAGGTCACGTCTCCTTTCGTCTTGAAACAGTCCAACTTTTGGATTCCTGCTTCCTTTTCCAACACCCTCAGATACTAAGGGTTGATCTTGGTCCTACTAAACTCCCCCCTGGTTTCGTCTATTTCTTTGTCAATTACTTTGTTTGTTTATATCTCTGTCTTCTTTGCTAGCTCTTGCTCTTTTACTCACTCAAAATGTTGGTGAGCAACCAGATTCATTCTATTTAATCTTTCTGCCGTCTCAACCATAAGGCAATAACATGGGTGCTATTCTTGATTTCTCTTCTACCCGAACATCCAGTCTGCTCTACCTGCAGAATATGTCATGAGTTCTTCTGATTCTTTCTGTCTTCAATGATACTACCCTTGTCCAAACCCTCACTGTCCCTTCCCTCCTTACAGGTATTCTTGGTATACTCTCTACCCTACTACTCATCCCCTTTGTGTAAACACAAATTCCATCCTTCCACTTTCCTACTGCAATAGTTCCATGACTTCACAGTGCACTATGAGTACAATATTCAGATGCTGTCAAAACCAGTGGGCTAATCCCATTAATAGGTATATACTCAAAAGAACTGAAAGCAGGGACACAAATAAACATTTGCACACTGATGTTTTTGGCGCTATTATTCACAATTGCCAATGGACAAAGGCGGCCCAAGGGCCTATCGACTGTTGGGTGGAAGGGTGAACTGTGGTGTAGACACATGATAGAATATTGTGCAGCTGTAGGAAGGAATGGAGTCATGATGCATGCAATGATGTGAATGAACCTTGAGTACATTATTTTGAGCAAAATAATTCAGAAACAAAAGGACAAATATTGTATGGTCTCATTAGCATGAATTAACTTTAATGAGCAACACTGGGAGTTAAATTCAAGAGCATAGGTTATCAATAGATAAAAAGAGGGTAGAGATTGGGCAACTGAAGCTTAAGGAGTACAGAATTTTTAATAAGGTTGATTGAAAAGGTTCAGAAATGGTTAGCACAATACTTGTGATGATCACAAAATTTTGTAAGCGTAATTAACAAAGCTGAGTGTGAGTACTGCTGAAAGAGGAAGATTGGGATCATGTATTTCACCAGAAGGACAGCTAGAGGATAAAAACTGGGACTATATAACTTAGTGAAACTTAGAGTGGATGATAACAGTGGTTAACTGTACAAATATAAGAAAGTTTTTACATGATCTAGAACAAATGTATGTCGCTATTACAAGATGTTAATAATGGGGTGGTACACAGGAAAATATACAATTAATGCAAACTAAGTTCTACAGTTAGAGATAACATTTTAATATTCTTTCATTAATTGTAACAAAGACACTATGCCAAAGCTAAATGTCAATAATAGGAGCATATAAGGGAGGGGTATGGGATTCTTTGTTTTTTTCCTGGAAGAAATGGAAATCTTCTCATATTGATGTGGTGGTGAATGCATAACCATATCAGGAGCCACTGATTTTACACTTAGGGTGGACTGTATGGTGTGTGAATAAAACTGAACAACAGCAGCACTGGGCTGTTGTCATGTTATTGAAGCTTCTAGCACTTCACTGAGCTTACCAGGGGCCTGGTTTCCCTGCAAAATCCTCGGCATTTCCTGAAGCCCCTGCATGACTTGACCTGCTCCTACCTACCCTGTCTGGCCTCTTTTCAGTCCACCCTACTTTTCCCTCCAAACATCTGGGAGACTCTGCTCTTCTTGCAGACCCTCAGGGCCTTTGCACTGGTGATTCTCATTTCCTGGACTGCTCTACATCAAGGTTTTCCTGGCCTTTCATCATTCTGGCCCCATTTGAATGTCCCCTTTCTGGTACATTCTTCCCTAACCATGTAGTCACTGTCTATCATATGTCCCTATTTTATTTTCTTCATGACACTTACCACTTTATGAAATTATATCAGTCATTTGTTTACTTCCAATCTTTTATTAAAAGTTGACTTCTCCACATGCATACCCCAGCATAAGCATCTGAGAACAAGGACTTCAGCTGTTATCTTCACTGATAAACCTCAATTCCTACAACACTACCATTCGTTAAAAACTTGTGAGTAAAGCAAATGATCTAGATATGCCTTCCAATACTTCTTGCCCAGTGTTTCATAATGCCACTGGGTCACTGCAGGGCTGTTGTTTCAGACTAGAATGGCCCTGCATCCTCCCTCTACCTGCTTCAATTTCTACCTGTTCTGAAGATCTCACTGGGGCTCAAGCATCAACTTTCTCTGGTCTTGTCAAATCTCCCTTGTGGAAACCCATGTCTCCTTTAGAGCACTCATCACAGTTGCCATTTTCCATTGGTTTATATGATTACTTGATTCACGTGTGTTTCCCCAAGAGCAGAGACCCTCTGTTTTGGCTCAGATCTTATTATCAGTTTAAATACACAGTAAGTGCTCAGTAGAAGTGCTGACAGGTATATCTAGGGGCCTGTAACATGAATGTGCATCCTGGTTTTCCCAGGATGGTCCTGGGGAATGCCTCTTGTCCTGTCATAATTGTAAATAAAAGGGTCCCAGTTTGGGTGACTCCAGTTAAATGACATTGGGGTGTCACTGAAAAACCTATTACAATTAAAAATCTAATTAAATCACTTAAACATTATTAACTCTTAAATAGTATTTAATAGTTTTTAAATATAAATCAGTGCTTTTCAGACTGCAGCTCACCACCTAATAGTGGGCCATGAGTACTATTTTGTAATGAATTAGGATAGACTAGAATAAATTACACATTGTTCTAATTAAACCAATTTCCTTTTTCCATGTATAGCTCTATGTATGTGTCATATATATGTACAGATCACAGTGGAAGATCCTTAGTTTTACTAGGGGCAGTGGTGGCGCTGTTGGTCTCCACCTAGACCCCATCTTCTGGGTTGATGTGTTCATTTCCCAGCAGCTGAGAGTGTACATGCTAATGGTTTGCAGCTGCCATTACTCAGGAGACTTGCTGTCTTGAGAACACCTTCTTTACACATGTGGAGGTTTACCCCTCTCCTCAGGGCAGGTGATGCCTAATTAACAGCCCCTGACTTCAAGGGGAGTGAGCAACTATTGGTACCCTTCCTGTTCCAGAACTTTCTGGTGAGAGCAGGCCAAAGCTATATTCCATCTGAGCCCATATCCCTTGTTGGCTTCTTCCCCTCACCTCTCCTACTTTACTCAGTCCCTTACAGTTTCCCCCTAAGAACCTTCTCTCAATCAACACCTGTCCAAAAATCCTCATTTCAGGTTCCATTTCTAAGAACTCAGCTAAGGCATTTGTTATTTGAAATACTTAAACACTCAATAGGCTGTATAATTTAATCAGTTCACATAAATCTATTGTTTTTAAATTATAATACTTTATGCTTACAGGATTTTGTTTCATCTTTTTTGCATTGTCTCTAGGAAAAATGCAAAGTCTCACACCGAAATCCTGAATACAAGCATAGTGCTGCTGTATGGGTTTCTGAACCGAGACTCAGGAAAACAGGTGCGCTAGCCATCTGTTGTCATGCTACGCCTGCTCTTCCTAAATGGTGTCCATCCAGACAACAATTCACGTAAGACTTGAGACCTAAAATGCATTGAGGGAAAAGAGAAGGAAGGTGAAGCCTTATTTTCCTCTGGAAACCAAGGCAGGTAAATGTAGTCAAATGCCAATGTCACTTTGGAAAATGCCAATTTGGAGCCAGCTGTGTTTCCCATTGAAGAATCCTCTCACTTTATCCCCAGACAGAAGGCCAGGCAGTCAAGGCAGACACTGACACTTCCCAAGTCGTCGGGGCCACCTGACAGCCTGCCACCAAGCACTGCTGACACCTGGGGCATGCCCGGCTCCAGTGCCCCACGCTGCTCGCTTTTGACAAATGCCTGGGTCCCTGAGATGATGTGTCTTCTGAGGCTTATGGAAGCCCTTCGTGGATTTGTATTGAGCTCAGCAGTGTCCAGTCTAGAGAAACTACACCACAGACTCTGAGCACGAGGAGCAAGTGGGAGATTTGTGTACCTGTCAAAAAGCAGGTCCAGGGAAATGTAAACCAGGGAAAGAAACACATCTTAAACAATCATGGTATTTCATTTGGAGATTTCTTTATTTATGGAGGACTCACCCTTGAAAGTCATTGCAAACTGTTTTTACCAATATGACCAGGCATACATCACTGAGATTGGCTGAAGGTTTGTTGAGAGAAAAGGCAGAGGCTGACTGAACCAAAAATAGAATTCCTAGAAACTCAAAAAATAGCCACCAAGTAACTGAAGAGTAATTTACCTGATATTCTGAACAGAAAAAGAACTCCTTCTTCTCCCTGTGTCCCTTGCTAATTGGAAACCAGTTACCAGGATTTGTTAAATAAACTCTGGTTCAACCAGGTAATGTAATGTGTTAGAGCCATTGATGAAAAAATGACACAGAATGATCTCCAAGATATATTGTTTAATGAAAAATAAAAAGGCAGGGTGCAAAACATTTGTGGCAAATAAAAAGGAAGAATCATTTTATATTTGTGCATGTATATAAATGTGGTTATGTATTTATGTGATGTAATATTATTCATTTATACATATACGCAGACACACACAAACATATATTTGGAAGGAGACTAGGAGAAAGATGTAGAAGGTATACTCTTTTCACTGTTTACCCTTGTCCTAGATTTTTTTTTACCATGCACATCTATAATCTATTCAAAACCTTTTAAAAGAATGCAACCCACTAATCAAAACAGCTAATAGCATGCTAAATAATATGGTTTTGTTGTGTAGGAAGGGTAGTTGAGTCCTGCTATTCATATTTGCAAAGTCAAATTTTTATTCATTATGTATACTTTATTCCTTGGAATTTAGGTCTTTATGATTTGCACTTCCTGTGGTGCCATGTTGTGCTCTTAACCCATAATTGCCATGTCTTAATGCAGTGGTCTTAAAGAAACATCTGTATTTGCTGATTCCAGATTGAACCCTTAGGAAAGATTGTACAGTGCGAGAATCCAGACTCCTTGACCCCAAACATAATTCCCCAGGCTGCCTTGGAGGGAGACAGCCTGGAACAATGGGACAAGGTCATTGCTGATCACAGGAGAAGATGACTAGGTAAATTTGAACAACAGAGTATTTATACCTGTTCTGGTTTGCTAATGCTGCCATCCTGCAAAAAACTAGAAATAGATTGGCTTCTACAAAGGGGGTTTACCTGGTTACACAGTTATGGTTCCAAGGCCATAAAGTGTCCAAGGTAAGGCATCAACAATTGGGTACCTTCACTGGAGGATGGCCAATGGTGTCTGGAAAACCTCTGTTAGCTGGGAAGGCACATGGCTGGCATCTGCTCTGTAGTTCTGGTCTCAAAATGGCTTTCTCCAAAATGTCAGTGACAGCTTCCAAAGGCCATCTTCAAAAATGTGTCTCTCAGCTGCAGCAAGCTCCTTCTGTCTGAGCTCTTATATAGGGCTCCAGTAAACTAACCAAGGTCCATGTGGAATGGGCCAGGCTGCACCTCCATGGAAATTATCCAGTCAGAGTTATCACCTACAGTTGAGTAGGTCACATCTCCATGGAAACAACCCAACCCAAAAGTCCCAACCCGATCAACACTAATATGTCTGCCCCTACAAGACTGCATCAAAGAACACGGCCTTTGGGGGACGTGATACATCCAAACCGACACAATACCCTTGTAAGAAAGAGGGATTCCAAGGTAAATAACAACTTCAAAGTCCAGACTGATTCTTTAGGCACCTGTGTTAGGGAGCGACATTCTTAAACTTTTTGAAAACATTAGGAATGAAAACCCGAACCTCTAAAATGTTTACTTGAGAGCGTAGTGTAGCACCCGCCTAGTAATTCTCAGGGATGTAACTGCTAAGAGCTAAAAATATCAGCCGGGGGAGGGCTGTGCAGATGGGAGCTGAAAGCAGAGGGGGGCACAGCAACCCCAGAAGAGCAGCCTTCTGAGCAGATTTCACACAATTAATAGGGAGTTTGTTGGCTGGTGGACTTTAAAAATAGCGCCTCACTTCTGAGGGGTGGGTGCCCTGCTCCAGAGCCCTGGAAGGAGCCTGTGAGAGGGATGATTAAAATGGAAGATTGTGCAGCATTAAGGAAATGTTGACATAAAGAAATGGCACCAATTACTGATACTCCAGCCACCTTCTAAAAGATTTCTGCAAATTGCTTTCTTTGGATGAAATACCAAATATCTGTTCCCAAATGTTATGAAGCAAAATAAATCACATTCCATTGACACATCCAATATGTCGCATCGGAGACCCTGAATCCAAACAAAGCAAAGCTGCCTTTACCCCATGCTATTACATTTCTTTCTCTTGCTTTTATGTTAAGCCTGCAAGATGAAAACCTGTTCCCTGTAAACAAAAATATTGGTTCTGCCTCCTTCCTGTTTGAAATGAGGAATCAAGTCAACCACTGGCAAGTTTTTGGAGTTCAAAAAACCTCAGAAATAATTTGCTCTGACCCTCTCCTTTTATAAAGGAAGATGGTGACACCCAGAAAGGGTAAACCTTTTTCCAAAGCTGCATGGCTGGAGAGCAAAACAGGCAGAACTAGAAACCAGATTTCTCAACCCTCGGTTTGAAGAATAAAGCTTTCAAGGCATTGATCATTTCCAGGACTTTGCATTTTCACTAGGATCAAAGTTTTAATTAGGTGATTTTTCAAGCAGTACACAGAGAATGAGGAAAATATTTCTTCATGTATACAAAGAAACAAATAGGGTTCAAATATCTTGACCAAAGAAAATAATTCCAAGTTATAATTCTGTGCACTAAGGGCCTATCATCTATTGCATTTTGTAGATGGAAATACCGAGGCACAGGGCAACCAACAATGTTTTCCCAGGTGTAGAAGCTGCTGTTGTTTCCTACTTGGATCACCTGACCCAGCTGGTGCCACCATCCTCCAGCTGCTTGAGTGTTGACGACTAAGAACTCATGGCTCCCTCTTCTCCAGAGAACTGACCCCCTCCCCTGGAAATACCTGGGAGATTACCGATTGTTGTGGGGGTACGAAAAGCCGGCCCCCTTGCCTCAACTCTGTGGTTCTCTGCAACTCCAGAGCTCCCTGCGGGATCAGGCTGAGGGTAGACTGCAGCTGAGACCAAATCCTATTCAGCTCCTTCTCCTGCCCTATTCTGCTTCTTCCTCATTCCCCTCTAATTTCTCCTGAAAGAGAGAAATTCAGTGCTTCTAAGGAGCCTGACCTAGAAATGAGACACCAAGTGGGTGTGTAGGAAAAATAATGCATGTCAGATAGCTGCTTGTGACAGCCTACGTCTTTTTCACCCTATTTTCAGTTTTTGAGACAGAGTTCTGCATGCTTTTGCTATCAGCAGATGCTTGGGTCCTCCTTGTCCAGTAGTATGAAATGTGTCCGAGTTTCTCTGATTCATCATATGCTTTCTGACTTGTCCATCCAACCATGCAGCACCCTTTCTGTCATCTTCACATTTTTCCTAAAAACAAACAAAATTGATTTTCAGGGATGGTCATACCCAATGAGCAAAGAAACAGACTTAAAGTTGCAAATGTGAATTTTGAGTCACTCTCCTGTAATAGGAGTTTGGGAGGTTCTCTCGCCTTCTGTCTTCACAGTTTTCCTCCTCTGTAGTAAGGGGCACAGTACCCTGGAGACGAGGAGCAAGCAGCTCAGCAGGTTGAGGGCACTCCACAGATACACGGAGCAACGAAATGTTCAGGAGTTCTCTCGATTGAGATTCTTTGGCTGTAATCAACAGAAACTGACTCTGCCCAGCTTAAGCAAAGGGAGTATTTATTGAGAAGGTATGGAGGAGCTCAAAACACAGAATAGGGAATGCCAAATGGCCTTGTTTGAGTGCAAACTGCAGAATGGTTCTTCCATCTGCTCTCAAGATGCAGGGTTCAGGGAAACAGTCAAGCTGCCCAAGCTGAGGTCACAGCCTCATCCCTTGAGTCTTCTGAGTCAGTGAGAATAATGATCTAAGGAAGGTGTTATCAAATTTGGCTTCACATTAAAGTCATTTAGGGACTTTATAAAAACCTGATACCTAGGCCACACCACAGAACAATTAAATCAGAACATCTAGAGGTGGGCCCAAGGTTTTTGATATTCTTGAAGCTCCCCAAGTAATTCATTGTATAGCCAAGTTAGTGAGGCACTGATCAAGAGGAAAAGCTTTTAGGGACCCTTTCAGGTTCTTTTGTAGGAAGATAGGATACAATTCTTACCACCCTTATCTTCCACCCAAATTGGGAAGAAGGGAACTTCCCCAAAGAAAATTGGGTTACTTTTAAGAAGAGTGGGAATGGATGCCAAATGACAAATTAATTAATTAATAGACAAAGATCCAAAGCACATGCTATCCAGTCAAATATTTGTCTAATTCTTCCAACACTTAGAGTATGGTCTGGCACACAATGCTGAATAAATAGTTGTTGAGTAAACACATAAATAAATAATGAGAGGTTCTTGAAATGGAATATATAATATCATTCTATCAACTAAATTACCCATTTTTCTTTTGTAATCCAGTAAGCCCTCTATCACAAATTAAAAGGGTAAGCCTTTATCAAGAAAGGTTGAAACAAAGTGCTGGGGTGAAAAACAAGTGATGCACGCATAAGAAAGTGTTATGCAACTTCTGGAATCATATTAGGTTGTATACTCTTCTAACTAGATCTTATCTTTTGTCCACCATCACCTTTGATGATCAGATTCCACTGTTTGAAAACTTGTTACACAACATTTTTTGTTTGTTTAGTATTCAATATTCAATATTCAATTGTTCAATATTCAATAAGTTTGTTTGAATATTCAATAACACAACCATCTGCCTTGGTTGATCCGATAAAGGCCGTTTGTTTCATAGCACTGAGACCTTGGTACGCAAAGTATAGTTGGAGGACCAGCAGTGCTTCTCCTGGGAGTTTGTTAGAAATGCAGAATTTGGGGTGCCATCCCAGACTTACTGAATAAGCTTCAGCACTTTAATAAAATTCCCAGGATTGTTAAATGTAAGTTGAATTTAAGAAGAACTGGCCTAACCTACATGGCCTCATTATGCCTAAAACAGCTTGCTCTATGGGTCATCCAAATCAGAAAGGAGTAAGTCTGGGAACATGGGAATCTGAAAGTGACTCCCTTGATCATTGCTCCTAACTCAAATCCATCTGCTCTCCCAGGCTGAAAGCAAGTGGAGGAATTCTGTGAGGTCCTCATTTATGTGGAGTCCTGGGGTCCTAAAGAATGGTGTGGGCCTTCTGAATGTATAATCTGGACAAGCAAATGGAGAACAGCCACTCAAGGGCCTAAAACTTGGCATACAGAGATCTGTAGTCCTCTAAGGGAATGTTGATGTCAACTTAGTATGAAAGTGCCAAACCCCCAATGGGCAAGGTTGGAGATGAACAAGTAAGCTGGGTCTTTCCTCCCTGGAGGTGGGCCACTACAGGGAGATGGCGGTGGAAGGAGGTGCAAGCAGGCCTCCAGCCACACTGCAGCCCATGGGACTAGAGACTCCTTCACCTTCCCTGCCTGTGGGATCCTTGTGAGGATACTCTAGCTACCATCCCAGAAGGCCTCCAATTTATGGAATCCTATTATTCAGAGAGATCAGGCGGGGCATCAGAATTTGCATTCAGTGAAATGGAATCATTAGAGCAGAGAAAGGAAGACCTGAATTAGAAAGGAACACAAAAGCACTCAAGGAGAATCAAGCATACCATACTGAGTAGATTTATTCAAGGAGACAATGATGACTGTTGCAATCCAAGTTAGTAGACTGGAAGGTCAAGTCCAAAAGCTTCTCAAGGAAGACAGTAAAATTATCTGAGATAGATGTCATGAGAGACATGTTGAATGGAGCTAGTGGCCTAAAATGCAAATAATAATAAGGAATGCATAGAGGAAAACCAATAATAAAGACTAGAAGAATATTTCCTACAGCTGATGAAGACCTGAAGCAGCAAATTGAAAGTGCTCATTAAGATTTAGGGGGTATAAGAAATTAGACGCATCTGTAGGCATATTGTGGGGAAAATCCTGATCTCTAAGGAAAAGAACATCTAGCACTCTTAAAGGCAGAAATATAATTCCCATAAAAGAATGTCTTATCACCAACATTGGAAGAAAGAGGATGGTGGAACAGCATCAACTTATATCCAGCCAAGATATTAATCTGTCAGGATGGGCAAAAGCTATTTGCAGAGGCAAGGATATGGAAAGAATATTGCTTAAGAATTGCATCTGAGTTAAATACTGAGGAGAGACCTTAGCCCAACAACAAATGAGAAAACTCAGAAACTTCAAAATTGGGAAAGATAAAAAGGAGTGAGCAATGATATATATATATATATATATATACACACACACACACACACACACACACACACACATATGCATATCTGTATATATACATATATGTATATATAAGTGCAAGATCATATATAGTTATCTGGATAAATATTAACAAGTTTTGAAATGAATAATAGTAGATTATCTAGCAATGTGTAATATGAAATTAAAGGCACTTAGTTCAGAAGTTTAATACAAAAGGGATATAACGTAAGGAAAAGTTCATAAATACCAGGCCTTATCTGTCAAGCTTAGGAAAAAGGTTTACCAGGGAGGCCATGAAAACACTTCCAAATCTCTTTAGGGGAAGAATTATAGGAAGGGCAGAGAGTGGAAGTGGGTTTTTAAAATCTCATTGGAATGTATTCAAGTAGGGAAAAAGAAATGAATTTGCTGGGGAGTGAGTCTTAATTTTAAAGAAGAGTAGATATTGGTATCTGATCATGTAGAGCAAGTGAATAAAAATTAGCCATCAATGACAAGAGAAAATATTATAGGCCTTCCAAATTAGTCAAGGCATAGGAGAATAAACAGGAAAATTAAGACAAGATAAAGAGGAAACAAGAATATATACAGCATACTAATTAATATAAAATAAAAGGGAAGTAATACATCAGGAATGTCAGTCACTGTATTTAATGAAATCCAGAGACAGCACATTTCTTTATAAAACAAAACACAACTAGATGTTATATATAAAGAACACTCAATTCAAAATAATTTTTAAGTGATTTAAAAATAAATGGAGTGAACAAAGAAGTACCAGACAAACTGAAACAAAAGTAAAGCAAAAGTGGCTAAGTGGAACTTAAGGATAAGAACCAAATAGGATCAAAAGGGATATAATATAATGATAAATTGCACAATTTTAGAAGATGTAACAGTCATAACTGACATGAACCAAACAAGGAGAACTTGCTAAAAATGTAATTATGGTGGAAATATCAATATACTTCTCTCACAACTTGATATTCCAGTTCAATAAATAAATAAGGACATAGAGAAGCTGGAAAATACAATTAATAAGCAAGTTAATATGCATAACACCTTATGTTTTGAATACATTTTTCAAATACGCATGAAATATTTTCAAAAATTGGTCATATATGTGGCCACTGAGGGGGAAAAAACAGAAAGGTGTGTAAGTGGAGAGCTTT
>PVKY010008392.1:0-14094 GCA_004027775.1 Bradypus variegatus
AGCTAACAGAGGTTTTCTGGATGCCAATGGCCTTTCTCCAGTGAAGGTACCCTTTGTTAATGGACACTTTATGGCCTTAAGACTGTAACTGTGTAAGAAAATAAACCCCCTTTATAAAAGCCACTCCATTTCTGGTGTTTTGCATTCCGGCAGCATTAGCAAACTAGAACAAACATAAAAATAATTTTATTTTAAAAGTAGTTTTAGAACAGAACTATTCTATGGTCAATATAATCCTATGTTAAAACCAAATTGTCAGTTAATAAATAAATGCATCAAAAATATTTAACTTGAATAATTTTACCATCTCACAGTTAGGACAATAAATTATGCAGCTACCCCAGCTCCCAGTGGTCAGCAGCCCCCATGAATGTCTGGCTACTTGTACAAGTAACGCAAGAGGCTGGTGTGGGCTGCTGCATGCATTAGGCATCTCTGATTGTGCTGCCCAGCATCTGTAGCCCCTACCTGTCTATGAGGAAAGCCCCACCTTCTGAGTCTTGGTGGAGACACAGCCCACCTCCCACTCTCACAGGTGAAAACATGAGCTCAGTCTCCCGTCTCCTTGGCAGTTGTGGCCAAAGCATGTGACCTAGATTTGGCCAGTCAGGGCCATCGATCATGGAGTTTGAACAGGGAGCCAGAGACTAAACTGGGTCAGCAGAGTGGCCGTTATGGTGGTAGGTAGTGACAACCACAGCTGGAGGAACATCCAGTTTTCAAGGCCAGCCCCAGCATTGGCTTCAGCTGCCGTGCCCAGGGTCCCTCTGCAGCAGCTACAAGCCAGAAGTCGTGGAGCTCTGTGTCCTGCAGTGTCTCCACCACACTGATTTTTGTCTTGCCCAGCCTTCCTTAATCCTGCTTGTTTTGTAAGCCTGATTCTCCTGGTTCATCTGTGATTCTCAGAATTGCCCAATGTTTAAAACTAATTTTCTTTTCTGCTTTTGTAAGCACGAGTCTGTTTCTATTGCTCACAGCTAAGAAATTTGGCTATTACTAACTCCAAGAATATACACTAGGTCAAGCTAAAAAGAATCTGGATATGCACTGGGCTCAGAATGTGGCAGTTATCTCTCTCGGGGAAGGATGTCGATCAAGGAATTTCTCAGACTGGAACCAGTAACTCAGCAGACAGTAGAGGCAGCCCCAGCTGTGAAAACAGGGACAACGTGGCAGGGTCTTATCCAGAAGTCAACTGGGGAGTCCTGGTCTGCTTAGTTCCATATGAAATGGTTGTGCTCTTAACGTGTAATGCAAGATACCTAGTATTCCAATCCGTCTTGGGTTCTGTTTTTTTCCAGTTACTTTTGGCTCCGTGTGCCACCTTCTACCTAGTTTAGCGTATTTATTTACCTTTTAAATTTATTTAACAAAATTTATAACAGGCTTTGTCAATATTAACTCATTTAACACTAATAACAGCCTTATGAATTAGGCATTATCACATCCCATTTTACAGATGAGGAAACTAAGGCACTGAGAGATTTAAGTAATAACTTGCCTAGAGTCACAAAATTAAGAAGTATGAGAGCCTGGATTTAAACTTGAGCAGTCTAATGCCAAAGCCAGTCTCTAAACCATTGCCTGTTTTCACCTGTCATTAGGATGCCACGCTATGTATGCATGCTGTCCATTTTCTTTCCCACAGCTTTTATTCCCCAAAGTGCCACCAGCGTGAGGCTATGTCTATAACAGATTTTTATTCAAGTTCTGTGGGCAAGGCATACATGTATGTGTGGGACTGGGAGATCGTGTTGCCAAACATTGCTACACTGCACCAAAAATGAACAAACAAAATAAAACAGAGAAAAAAAAATCTATTCAAATAAGATTTTAGAAGCCCACATTCCTAAAATGCACCTTGGCCATTTTTGCTGCCTAACCCTCTGGTAAGACCTTTGCTTCCATTTTATTGATGAGCTTCTCCAATTTTCTCCTGCCCTCCCAGAAACCCCAGTTTATTCTTTTTTATTATATTGATCAAACTGTTTTTATTCCTCTGCTTTCTGACTCACCTATATACTTATTAAACCAATAGCCATGTGCTCCACAGCGTAAGGATGCTATGCCCTTAGAAGACAGACACAGTTATGGTTATGAATACAAGGATTCTTCTCTCTCCTATGTGGGCCAAAATAACAAGCAAAGATGTTGACGTTCAACAAAGGAAAATTTTAGTGTGAACAGCCCCCTAGTTATCATCTTACGGACAAGTCAAGTTGGGTAATAGAAATGGGGATGAATGGAGGACGTGCAGGAGGGTGAAGAAGGCTTGGGTAGAGTCTTGGGGAACTTTGTAGATGTGTCTTCCTCTCCAGGGTGCTGGGGATTAGGGCAGGATTCACAGGCACTAATGCTGCTCACAACTGAGCCAAAGTGAATGGCATGCGGGGCAGGTATGGAGTTAGGTAAAAATACCTAAAGAGAAGATCAGGAAGCCAGTTCCTGAGAATTCTACCAGCTCTAGCAGCAAAGCCATTCCAGAACTGGTCAGGACAGGAGCCAAGGAAATTGGCTAGCAATTAAGCTACAGTGCCTAAAGAAATGAACACAGGTCTGTGAGCCTTCAGCGGGGCTTGCCAAACCGAACTGTGGCTACACCTTAGTTCTTTCGGTTAAGAAAGTATTGCCACTTTATCCACACCCATTATTTTTTTATATTTCCTGGTTTCTTAATAATGTTACTTTTGAGAAATTCTAATTGATTTCAACACAGTTACCTCTCCTCGTGAGGTGGAGTCTGTGACTCGGGGTTGACTTTGTGCCTTGCTTTGGCCGAAAGAATGCAGCAGAAGTCTTGTTCCAGTTCTGAGCCTAGATTTCAAGAGGCCTTATGTGCTTCTGCTTTCTCTCCTAGAACTTCACCTGCACTACAGGAAGCTCGAGCGGGCCTGCTGGAGGTTGAGGGATCATGTGCAATGGAGATGAGTTGCCCCAGCTGAGTCCTGAGCTAGCCAGCTCCTATACCCCTGCCAGCTGACTGCAGATGCATGACCAAGCCCAGCCGGGATGAGCAGAACTACCCAACTCAGCTAGATTCACAAAGATTAATGTTTACTATTGTATGCCACTGAGTTTTTACAATTGTTTCATATGCAGAATTTTTGGGGCAATAGATAACTGATACTAGATATGCAGATGAAAGACAGATGATCAACCCTCATATGTTTCCTAAATGAATAGAAGAGATGGATGTATTCAGAACATACTGGAAAGTGAGGGCTCTGTGGGATCAGATAGAAGGGGTTTCTAACCTAGACTGAATGGTTAGGAGAGCTTTCTGGAGGAACTGAGGTCTGGGACTGAGGAAACAATGACAAGGCATGGGGTAGAGAGAAATGCCTGGTAGAGGGAATGTACACATAGGTTTATGGATGAGTGAAAGAAAATTGAGGAGTTACAAGAACTTCAGGATGACTGGAATCTTATGTGGTATGTGTGTGGGGGGGTGGTTGGGGGAAAGCCAGAGTTTAAGCAAATAAGCAAGGCTCAGTCAGGCCATCTTGTCACTTGTGTCATGCTTGGGAGTTTGAACTTTATTCAGAAGTCTGTGGGAAATCACTGAAGCTTTTAAGCAAAGGAGCGACAGGGTTCAGTTTACATTTTGCACTATCTTTTCTGCAGAGGCTCAATTGGAAGTGGTATTACTGCTACCTGTAAGACTGATGAGGCTATTGTTTTAATTAAGGCAAGCACTGCTGGGTGCCTGATAGAAGGCAATGCTGGTGGGGATGGATAAACTTAGGGGGTGAAATTAACTTGAAAACTATACCCTTTTAAAAATAATAAATTTCATTATCGTCGATGCAAATATTACCACAACTTCAGACTCTTCTTATCTCTAGAAGATTTCCTCTCAGGGGCAGGCATATTTTGATTAGTTGCAGAACTAACACTAATCTGCAAGAATGAAATCTTTCTGGCTGGCTTCTCTTGGCTATTATCTGTGTCACTAATTGGTGGCTGTCACATTACTTTGGCAGTTCTCGAGCTTTATGCTCCAAGGGTTTGCTGAGACAAATGTCTACCTCAACCCCTCAAACGCTAGTGAAACTTGCAAGTGTGGTTGGTTTGCATGGTGCTTCCCTCACTGGATGATGGCAGAATGACTTTCAAGGCTAAGGTTTTAAAGATACAGCCTTCAGTGGCTCTGTAGGGTTTATATTAAAGTCAAAATGAAAACTGGCTTCTGTCAAAGAGACAAGAATTTAAATTGCATTCACTGGGTATAAATAGTTCAGTCTGTCCTACCTCCAAAACACAGAATTGAAGTGACAAAGTGTAGGTCTAGATTACCTCTGGGGTATGTTTGGGAGCCATCACCTGATACAGTAGGGGATAAAGGAAGGAGAGCTCACTAAGCTATACAGGCGCTGGGCATGTTTTTCTTCATTATCTCGTTATACGAGACTGAGAAAGAAGCCTTGTTAACCACATTTACAGAGGCTAATAACAATAGTGGTTAACATTTATTGAACATGTTATAAAATATATTCTCCATTGCAAACCATAGGGAGAAGGTTATATTACTGTCCCTGTTTTTTGCAGGAGAAAACTGTGATATATAAAGGTTGAATAATTTGCATAAAGCCATGTGGGTGGTAAGTAGTAGAGATAGAATTGTAACTGGGTCTAGCCCAGTCCAAAGCCTATGCTCTTTCTACTTCATCCAGGATCTGTGTTTCCTAATAGTCGGGCAGAGCACGGAGGTTGGGAATCCAGGCTTGAGTGACACTTGGCAGTACAGGAAGGCAGACAGGTGATTGCAGAGGACTTTCAAGGGAAAATTGCACCTCTACAGATGATGGGCCTGGCCTCGATACCAGACTGGGTTCTAGTTCCTACAGATGGTAGAGATGGGTGCCTGAGAGTGGGCGAGAGGGAATCATGAAGAGAAAGCAAGACCTCAGACCAGGAGAAACGTATGTAATAAGGCACGTTCCAAGACAGTGTTGTATATATAGGGAGGAGTACAGAGATTCAGCTAAGGGAATCGAGGGACAAAATTTCAGGGTCCAGTCATCATAACCAAAGTCCCAGGTGCTTTGCTGGATCTGCTCCATACCTTTAGATTCCTGCCAGGATGAGCCTATAGGTGAGGGGTTTGTCCCAGAAGGCTAGAAAAGACATGGAAATAGTTGCTGAGTGTGGCAGAGGCTGCTCATTGCCCACCTGAATATGTTATCCCCTTCTTATTTTGTATTAGAACCCCTGGCTTTTAGTTCAGCACCTGGTGTATCTGAATACATCTTAAACTTCCAAGCTTCCTTTGCAGTTGGATGTGCTAGCCTAACTGGGGGTGAAAGGGCTGTTCTCTGAGAAGCACACTTTCAGAATGAGCTGCCCTTTTTTGTCTCCTTCTACTTCCTGCAGGCTGGCATTTGGGCAGGATTGATGGCTGGTGGTAGCACAGACTCAGGCACAACAGAAACTTCCAGCAAATGACTGCTATATTATTCAGACTAAGCAGGGAAGAGATCCCATTGTGGCTGGGCCCAGAGAAGGGTTAGTGGACAGCAGTGCCCCAAGCCCCACTTCCGGTCAGAGAGGAGAGACAAACCTGCACTGCCTGAGGGCAGGGTATTTATACACCCCAGGAGGAAGGGGCCTGCCCCTGGGGGTTCAGCCCTGATAAGCAGCTGGGGCTCCTCCTTCCGCTTTCCAAGTTCAGGTCATGGTGAGGTCTTTTCGTTAGACCAGACATCTCCCCGGCTGCAGAACGGAGACATATTGAAACCTCTGCAAAAGGGCGGGGTGGTGGCCGCCAGGTGTCCCTGGCCCCCCCGGTAGCCATCCTGGCCTGCGAAGGGGCCTGCTCTCGAAGGCGGGCAGCAACGCAGAAACCAGCTCCGGCTGCTTCTCTTCAGATCTTCAGATCTCCTTTATGTGTGAGAGTAATACACGTCTCATTTAAGCCGCTTGAATAGCTGTGTGTATGTACATTACATTGCAGCAAATCTAATCCTGACTGCATCACTGAGTTTACAGTTCTCTTTTTTGCTTTCAAACTAGGAAAAAATTTCCCTCTCAGTGTTCCATTCAAATCAGCATATTATTAAATGGGGTTTGGGAAATGACTGTGGGAGCTCATACAAGGATGGATTCTTTATTACCTTGCCCTATTTTAGTGCTAACTTTTTCTGGAGAGAGAGTTTTAGAAGTTGTAAAAATTGATGAACAAAACAAAACAAAAACTCGGCTAATTACTTTTTCCACACTCAGTTCTCAACTTACAACTTTGTCGTATAATACCAAGGCTGTTTTGAGAAACTGGACTAATCTATTATTTGCACAGTAACCCAGATGCACCCACTCTTGAATGACATCCAAGGGGCACACTTTCCCCCCAGCTGCAATGTCCTACAGTTTCTAAGAAGAAACAATAAAATATCATGGAGTCTAATAATAGAGGTTTTATGTTTTAGCCCAACAAAGACCAAAACCACATTTTAACCCTGTCAGCAGATATAAATCTGTAAAAGAATTTTAAAGCTTCTCCATATGCCGAGACACACCACCATTCTGACAGAGCTAAATTCAAATCACAGTCGTGTCACATCTTCTCTGTTTATCTTCAGCTGTGTAGGGGGCAGAGGAGGAGGGGGAGGGTTGAGACTTGGTGTCTAAGGAGATAAATTCATTCATTTTTGTTTTTCTTTAGGTTCTGGAACATGGACCATCTGCTATGGTCTGAATGCCGTATGAAACAGAGATGCAGAATGTGAAAGATCTGGGTTAAAATCCTAGCTCTACCACTTGGCGTTTGCCTGACCCTGGGTGAGTCTGAACATTTTTGAGGTTCTGCTTTCTCATCTGTAGAACTGAATAACAATCTGCCCTCAGAATTATAGCAGTAACATGAGATAATCAAGTGAAGAGCCTGTGTTAGAGACCTCTCCACCCCCTTCCCTGTGTAAAAATTGTGCTTTCAGCCCAAGTCCATGTTAAGGAAGACTAGTTATCTGAGGGTGACACCATCTAAAGTGGATGGGAGGGTGAGGAACTAATCCTTTAAGGCTGGGACTGGGATCGCAGAGTCTTTCTAGTTTGCATCTCCGACACACAGATTGTTGGATGTTCTCCACTCTGCATAATACATTGTTGGAGAGAAGTTTGTTTCCTGTGCTTGAGCTCTTGAAGGTCTGTGGCTTTCTGTTATTTCTGAGGTGTTTATCTTGGTTCTTGCTCTGTTGACATATGAACATTCAGCAGACTCGAGCTCACTTACTGCACATAGAAATAGTTGGAGCAGTAACTACCTTTTTTGGAACAACTCCGTTACTCAAGTTGCAGATTGACTTTCCAATCCTGCTGTGTGAAATCTCTTATCTCCATTTACGGCAAACTTACTGAATATTTGTTTCCATGCATTCAACAGAGAAAATGCAAAGGTTCAGTCACATAATTTATACCAAAAAGTGGTCTTTCTGACGGTTAAAAATGAATCTATTTTAGTATGTCATTTACTCTAAATTCAGATACCAATAGTGGTTCAGTCATCGTTTTATGCTTTATACCATTGGCCTTTCTATGGACCTGTCTTCCTACTACTTGACATAAAGGCACACACTTGCACACACAAATATTTGTGGTCTTAAATACACTTTTTGGGGGTAGTGGTGATGTCAATCGATTGGCATAAATCTTCCCTTTTTTCCCTTGAGACAAATTGTCAGTTCAATATAAATGAGGCTGTTTGAAATGGGAACCCTTTTCCATGCATAATTAGATAAGTGCAACATGACCCTACTCTCAATGTACTTCTTTTATTTGGGGAAATTTTAATTTCTAAAAAAAAAAGAAAAAAAACCCAAAACAAGTAAAATCTGAAGCTGGGAAATGGGGGCTATAAAAAGTAGATTTAGAAGGAAATTTTAAATAACTGCAGATTTTCAAGATGTAAGAACTGATGGAGGTGTGCACATACATCATTTGAGGTTTCTGTTGTAAAGAGACATTCAGTAATTTAATCAATTGTACACAGGGCTGTAGCTTTATGACAATTCTATACAGATTGTAAAATGCCGAGTTCCTCCTCCTACACTCTTCCCCCATTATTATGAAATCTTTCTCTTTTTTAGCTGGAAGCTTCCTAAAAATAAATAGTATCAGAGCTCAACTATCACCAAATTGATGACTATTGTACCATTTCTGTAGGAAATTTACTATTAAATACATTTTTCAATAACTAAAAATAATTTAAAATCAGACCTCCAGACATGAATAAGGACTTTGGTATTAAAAACATGATATGAATAAATGAACACAAATATAATAAATGTATCCACAAGAAACTACATTCCTGATTATTTTATATTTTCTAATTTATATGATATTTCACATAGTTATATAAAAATACACAGCCTCGAAATTATCTCTAGTACCTTCCTTGAGGGAGAGGAATAATTTATTCTAGGACAAATGTAATGCATTCTGGTTTAAAGGATGTTACTGCCTCTGAACCTTTTTTTAGAGAGAGTAGACTGGTTAAAAACAAAAGTTTCTGTGATTCATTTACACTTCAGATTTAATGAAGGACTGGCACATCACATATAAAATTCCAAATAAGTAAATAAAAATTTTTAATGGATCTGAAAATACTACCTGGATATTGGAATACTGGGTTCTCAACCTTGCGCTATTGACATTTGGGGATGGATGCCTTCTTTTTGGGGGGTGCTGTCTTGTGCATTAGAGGATGTTTAGCAGCACTCCCAGCCTCTGCCTTCTACCTACCTGTTGTGATAAAAATATCTCCAGAAATTGCCACATGTCCTCTGGGGTGCAAACTTATACCCAGCTCACACCCACTAGGGGTAATCCACCTCTCATTCTGAAAATGTGAATTATTTTCTCTTGAAACATGTAATTAATTAATGACTCATTGTTAATTATGTTTATTCTGTTGCATGAATTATACCAGAAACTGGTCTTCTCGACAGTTACTAAGTTGGTATCTGCTAGGATGCCTTTTATCAGGTGTTGGTCCTGTTCGTGTCACTAGGCCTGCAGATTCAGACTGTGATTCAGATTTTAAGTGACAGTCATCTTAATTATTATTTACATAACTGAAGGGTCTTAATAATTATCCTTTTGCTCAGTTGTTTATTCATTTAATACACGTACACAGAACACCTCTCATGCTAAACACTGCTAGGTTCTGGAGATGACAGGCAGAAGATAGCTCCGTGATCAGAGGCAGAAGGCTTTGCCTTCTGGAGCCAAAAAAAGGAAATGACGTAAGAAATTGGAAAGTGTTAAGTAATATGGAAAAAGAGAAAAGTGACCAGGTAAGGGGAATTAGAAATTCAGTAGGGGCTGATGTTGCTATTTAAATGGGGTGGCCAGAGTTGACGTCAATAAGAAGTAGATTGTGAGCAAACAATTCAAGCAGGTGACGGAGTGCGTCGTGCAGGTGTTGGGGGAGGGCTTTCCTGGTAGGGAAAACAGCGAGAGCAAAGCACCTGAGGTGGGAGCTCATCGTGGGGGTCCAGGGACAGCAAGCCGGCCAGCGTGGCCGGGGCAGCGTGAGCAAGGGGGAGAGTGCAGGGAGCCAAGGCAGAGAGGTGGTGAGTGGCCAGGTCTTGTGCAACTTCGTGGTGGCTGGAAGAACTTTGGCTTTTTCTCTTGGAAGAGTGGGGTCTCAGTGGATGGTTTGAGCAACGGCGCGACCTGAGCCTGCTTATGTTTAAGTAAGATTACTCTGGCTTTTCTGTAGGAAACAGCCTGCAGGAAGGTGAGGATGTGAGCCGACAGTCCAGTTAGGATGCAGTTACAGAATCTGGTCTAGCAGAGATGCTGACCTGGGCTAGGTAGAAGCGGGAGAGGCAGCAGGTGGGAGACAAAAGGTGCCAAATATGACACTAAAGGCTTTTTTTTTAAAACTTTGTATTGCAGTGACAAGTATACAGCTAAAAATTTCCCATTTTAACCACTTTCAAGTGTACAATTCAGTCATATTAATTACATTCAAAATATTGTTACCATCACCAACATGTATTACCCCAACTTTTTCATCACCTCAAAGAGAAACTCTGTGCCCATTAAGCAACAATCAAATGTTACACCAAGACTTTTGAAGCCTAGTTTTTTCTTTTCAAGTGCACAGAGAGTGATGGCCCGAAGGTAAGTTACTATATTGGTCACATGTGTCTTTGTGAATAACAGGAATTGGGCCTCATCCTGCATGATGAAAATGTAGAAGAGCTAGCTGCCTTCCAGGAGGCAGGAGGGTAAGGAATGAGCTCTGAAGTAAATGACTCAACTTCAGCCATATGCCAACCCCCTCATCTCCGCCTGCAGTTCTCATTCATTCATTCAATACGTATGTACTGACTTTCCTCCCCAGGCTCGATCAGGATTCTGGTAGATGAGTGGGGGTGGGGTATATTGTCAGAAGGGTTGAAGGGGATGAAGAGTCTGGGGTCTTATGTAAAGTCCCTGAATCCCCAGATCCCCAACCCTGTTCCACTTCCTCTTATTGGTTTTATGTTCACTGGGAGCATCCACATGTTAATACAAAATTGATTTCAACTCCCCAGATGTTAGTGTCTTGATGATCCATATAGTGATCTGTACACAAAATGCTGCACATGTGATGGTCTCAGTTATTAGAGACACAGCGTTCATTAGCATTTCCATTAGAAATCTGGATTCCTACTGTGGTGCCATGATTGGAAACTTGGCAAATAAATTCCCAGCCAGGGAGTCATCTTACTTTTGTAATTGCAAAGTCATCATCAGGAAAAAGCATTCTAATTGGAATATGAACAAAATTGTAAATTTATGGTAAACAATGACATTTGACATTAGCGTTATTTGTTTTTAAATTTTCATATTTACCTTATTTGTTTAAAAGACTAGAAATAAAAAAGAATGTTCCCACTAATGTGTCCTAAATGAACTAACTAAAATATTGAATCTGATGGCTTAACACAGGTTTTCATCCTTGCGTTCATGTATGTGTGGTCAGAGCTCTGATGGAAGGTTTGTTGACTCTGTTCCCCCTGAGTAGTAAAACTGAAAGCTGTGAACTTAGAGGAACCAGAGCTCACCTTTTTTGGGGGGGGCCTTCTTTTAATTGACAGAAGTTTTATAGTGTGAAAAAATGGTGTTCTTGCTTTGTTGTAATTCAGAGAAAATGAAAACCTAATTTGATGGGATCCTTGTAGCAACTGCAAGAGGAAATGCTTGTTTTCACTGATGTGAGTTCATTGTAGGGTCGGTTGCACACACATCTCCTTCCACCCTCACATACCAATGGGATTTAACAGTGTTTAGCAGCTACTTTTGTACTATTTGAGCATCAAACATTTCTGTTCTATTAAGAATGGAATCAAAAGAAGCTCAACTTGCTTTACCAAGATATTATCTAATGAGAAAGCAAAAAAAAAATACTTTCAAAAATATAATTTATATATCTGTTGTGCAAAAGATATCTGGGCTTTGGAATCTGAAACTCCTGGTTAAAAACTCTGGCTAGCCTCAGTTTCTTCATCTGTAAAGCAGAGATAGTTATGCTCTGCTTTATTGGTTGTTCTCCACTTGCCCTTTGGATCCGTGTTTTGCCCTTCTCTGCTCTGGGCTTGAAGGCTGACCTCTAGGGACTGAATCCACGAGACTCCCTGCCCTCTGACTTTGGTTGGATTCAGCCCCTGGGGATTGGACAGTGATGGAGTGTTTATTCCTCCCTCATTCTCTGCCTGTTGGGCCATTGCTGAGCTCGTCTATCCAGGGGCCAGGGCCCTATCTAAGGCCAACACTTTCATGTTCTGGTGCAACTGTCTCTTCTGCTTGGCCCTTTAGACCTAGTTCCTGAGTGTTTCGTCTACATCTGTTTGGTTCCCTTAATCCTGATGACATAGTTGTAAATTGTTCTTTCATTATTGCCTCTCTACCCATATGTTTAGGCTATCTGTACCTGGTTATAAGATTACGGTTGGGATTAAATAAATGAAGGCATGTTAATTGTTTAGAATTGCACCACATTTACAGACGTATTGGACACTTGGTAGGTGCTTAAGAGTTAGCACCTTTCCCATATAAAGTACCAAGCACAAGAGAAGGACAGGGCCCCTTTTAAAGTATTGATATTTTAATTTAAGACCTTTGTGTTAGTCTTCTGGTTTTGCATAAAATTATCATTTCAAATTTAAGGATAAAAGCATTACTCTAAAATGCTACTCAAAACTGTTTCAAAGCACAGTCAAAGAGAATTGTGAATGGAAACACCACACCTGTCCACTTTTCTCACCTACTAATACTGGCACTATCTTTGATAGTATAGTAAAAAGAGTCTGAACTAAAAATTTATTTATTTTCTATTTCTTTTTATTTCCTAGAAGAGTTTATGTATTATTTGTGTTATTTTTCCCTCAAATATTTAATATAATTTACCAGTGATGAAAGCTACCAAGTCCTAAAGATTATTTTATGGGAGAGTTAAAAATGTGTCTTCAATAGATACAAAACAATTCATATTTTCTAATTCTTCTTACATCAGTTCTGATATATTTTATTTTTCTAGGAATTTGATGATTTCATTTAAAATTTATTGGCATAAAATTGTGTATTATATCCCTGAGATATGTAGTAATGGTTCTTTTCCCTTACTGCTAGTGGTTTTTGATCTTTGCTGTCTTGATTAGTCTCCTTTGGGATTTATCAATTTATTAGTTTTCAAAGAACTAACTAGGTTTTGGTAGTTTGTTTTTATTATATGTTCGTTTCTACTTTATTTTTCTTCATATCACTTATTTTCTTCCCTCTACTTTCTTAAAGTTTAATTATTTTTTCAAACTTTTTTAAGATGGCTATTTAGTTCCCTCAGTTTCAGTTTTTCTTTTCTAATGCTTTAAAGTTATAATTTCCTTCTAAGCATGGGCATTTGCTGCATCTCACAAGATTATTTTATATGTCACATTTTAATTATGATTTAGTCAATATTTTCTATATTTCGTTTTGATTTGTTCTTTGATCCAGGGGTTACTTAGAAGTATATTTGTTTCCAGATATATGGGATTTTTTCGATTTCTTTCTAACTTAATTGCACTGAGGTTAGCTGTATAGTTTATGATTGCAATCCTTCATATTTCTGAGATATTCTTTATGGCCCTGTAAATATATTTGTATAGATTTTCTTTGAATGCTTGAAAATATTATGTATTGTGCAATAAATGAATACAGTGACCTATATATGTCAATGAGGTCAAGTTTGCTGATCATGTAATTCAAATTCTCTATATAAATGTGCAAAATCTTAGTGATTATTTTGTCAACTTGTGTTATTTTACTGAGAGTTTCTGAGTGATCATATATTTATCTATTATCTTTTATATTTGCTCATTTTTGCTTTATATTTTTGAAACTATATTATTAGATGCATACAAATTTAGGATTATTTTATTTTCCTATTTAATAGAACTTTTATCATTATAAAATATATCTTTTTTTTCTGTTACACATTTTGCCTTAAAGCCTGATATTCCTCTATCTATACCTACCTTCTTTTAGTTCCCTTGTGGTATATCCTTTTCCATCCTTTTATATTCAACATTTGTGTAACTTTACGGTTCAAATATGTCAATTCTAATTAACATTTAGTTATTTTTAGAAAATTGGATCTGTTCATTTTTTCTTTAAATTGAAGCATATAATCTATTTTCAAGTAATGTAATTACTAATAAGTTATATGTAAATCCACCATTTACGTATTGTTTTTTATTTGTCCTGCTGATCCTGTGCTCTACTTTTCCCCTTTCTTGCTAACGTATGCACTGAGTGGTTTTGTTTTGTTTATTTTTAATCAATTTCTTCTCTTTGGTAGTTATATTCCTTTTTATTATTCTTTTAGTTATTACTCAAAATCATCCTTAAGTTTTCAAATCTAGTACTACTTTGTACTACCCTTTTCCTGAAAAAGTGAGTGACTTACAACTCTTAAACTTTGTGTATCCCACTACAAAGCTTTATACTATAGTTGCCGTGCATTTTTGTTCTATATCTATATATATTATATCTATATATTATATTATATATATAGCCTCAATATTTTATCATATTATAAAATTAATTTTTATAAATAACTAATAGCAT
>PVKY010008393.1:0-14100 GCA_004027775.1 Bradypus variegatus
ATTCAAACACAATCACATAACATACAATCATCCATGGTATACAGTCAGCCGTTCACAGTATGATCATCTAGTTATGCGTTCATCACCACAATCTATTTCTGAACATTTTCCCTACATAAGAAAGAATCAGAACAAGAATAAAAAATAAATGGAAAGTCTTTGATGGCTTTTTTTTTTGGAAAAAAAATCAATTCCTTTAGTGGCCTACGAGGTCTTTCATGAGTGATTCTAATTTTTTCCCCACTTCTTTATGTTCTGAATACTCCAAATGCAGTGAACTTACTACTCTTCTAAAGCACATTGGTCTTTCACACCCCTGGCCTTTGCCCAGGCTGTTCCCTCTTCTGAAATTCCCTTCCTCCTACTCACTTTCTGAAGAAAAAAAACAGCACAAACATCACCTCCTCTTTGAGGATTTCCCTGACTGCTTCTGGCAAAGCTAGCTAGTTATTTCCTCTTTGAGCTCTCACAGCTCTCGTCAATACCTGCATTATGGGTTGTCCTTTGGGGCAGGGCCCACCTCTGTTCAACTTTGCATGAACACAGGAAGAGTGGGGAGCAAGAGACAGAACAGACAGACAAAAGCTGACCTATGTCTTCGGTGTTGTGAGCTGAATGGGAAGGACCACACAAGGGCCTGTGAAATTGTACCAGCCTTTGTGGGCTAAAATGTGGTCTCCTAGGACAAGCTCCTGAGGGCTTTAAACTTCTACCTTCTAAAACATGAACATTTTAGTGCTGATCTGGTCTTCCCTTCTCTCTCCTCTCTCTTCCTTCTTTTTCCTTTAATGCCATTTTATTGAGATTTATTCATACACCATACAAACCATACCAAGTATACAATCAATGGCTCACAGTATCATCACATCCCTCCTTCCTTTTTACTATCATTTCCTTTCTCATCTACGTGACTCATTACTGCTGTTTTTACCGAAATGCACAGATCATTTGTGAGATCAGAACACATTCCATCATCAGGATTACTTCCATTCCCTAACCCTAAATTCCTGGGCCAGTTACTGTTCAAGGCTAAATTTCACAGATGGAAGCACTTCCCTGGGAGGACATCACAACCACAACTGCACAATCCAGGCTGGCTGGCCCCGTAGGACAGGGCAGGGTTGCTTATATGCAGGGATTTGGGATAGAAACAAAATTTGTGGGATCTTTTTTTTCTGTTTTTAAAGATTTTATCTATTTCCTGTTCCTTTCACATTTTTAAAAATTATGAAATATATACTATGAAAATGTACAAAGTAGAGAGGGTGGTGTCATGAACTTCCATGTATCCATCACCCAGATCCAACAATTGTCAACACATGGCCGATTTTGATTCCTCTATGTCCCCACCCATTCTCCCCTCGATTATTTTGAAACAAAATGATGGATCCAAGCCTGCCATTGATAAAGACCCCAGGGAGGCACCTGAGAGCGCCAAAGCTTGATGGGCCTTTGAGAAGACCCTGTGTGACTGGCCCCTGGGCATTCAGCTTGGAGGGGCACTCTTGGTGATGGAGGAAATGACCATAGATGCCCTACATTGGACCGGGGGGTAAACTGAGTCAGACACCTTCGTATTTAAAGGGACTCTCTCCAGGATTCCTCGGGTGATGGTGTGTGCTTTCACCAAGGTCCTGGTCTTAGTGTCAAAAGAGAAAGAATGCATGGCCAGGCCTCAGGAAGCCCAGTGTCCCTTCCAGACATCAGGACGTGACTGCAAGAGGAGAGAAAAGTAATCTGTTTTCCCCCACTGAAGATAAGACTCACATCGTCCTTGTCCTCAGGGTGCCTGCTCTGAAGCAGAGCCATGAGGGCTCCCTGCCGTTTCCTTGGCACAATAGCTGAGTCACTTCCTCACGCAGAGGAACAAGGTGTTTCACAGCATCTGACGCACCAGTATGAAGATGCTTTCTGAATTGAGAAGCAGCGGCTGAGCCCCTCGCCTGAACTGGTGCGTTACAGGAGCCCACGCCCTTGCTTCTCAGCCCTACTGCAGCACCTGCTAGAGTAGGGCTAGAGCCAGACAGGGCCACGGGACGCCAGATGGCACTGGAGCGCCAGGTTCCGGCTGCCCGAGAACAGTGTCACCTTCACAGGGGACTAGGATGATAATAGCTGGTGCACATCGTGCACTCCCCACTCACCGGAAGCAGCTCCACGTGCACTCCTGGCAATTCTGGGAGGGAGGAGCCGCTGCTCACCCCTCCCTGCAGCAGAGGAAACTGAGGCCCCGGGAGGCCAAGTGACATGCCCACCCGACCACTGAGTGATGAGCTGGGATCTGGGCCAGATCATCTGGCCCCCGGGATACCCCACCACCACCTCTGGTCCCAAGGCCGGGCTGCCTTCATCACCCAGCTGTTAAGCCCTTGCTTTAATTGTGGAAGTCAGGACGTTTCACCCCTCACTGCCACACTTGGTCCTTTGGGACTCTCTTTTCCAGGAGTCTACACACCCCCTTGATCCTGGTGCCACTGTGGTTCCCAGGTCAGACCATTCACCAGACCCCAGAGGCAGCAAAGCAGAAGGCAGATGCCCGAAGCCACTGACAGCTCAGCTTGTGCTGCACCCACTCCCAGCAGACTGGTGTGTTTTTTATTTTGATTGATTGTAGGTAACAAGTCACAGCGTTTAAAATTCAAAAGACACAAGAAGGTACACCTTGAGCTCTCCTTTTCCTCACCCCTGTGTCCTGAATACCCAGTTCCACTTCTCTAGAGGTAGCCAGGATATCGGTTTACTGTGTACCCTTCCAGTGATACTCCAGGTGTGTAGCAGCGATAGATATATGCACACAAGCATATGCGTGTGTATGTGCATACATTCCTCCCCCTTTTTTCTCCCTGTGCACGGGGCTTTCCATGTTCCCAGTACCATCGCCCCTGTCCCAGCCTCAACACGTCCTCAATGTGCTGAGTTGAGAGCCCACAGAGTTCCACCTGCTGTTGGCAAGCTGCCCCTCTGCCTTTGCCCACTCACAGCCTTGTCCCTACAGTCCCACCTAACAGACCACCAGGCCTGACCCTCATGTCCCAGGTCCCTGTTGATCTTGGTCCCCAGCTCTCCAGTCATCCCTCTTCATCAGAACTTCATCCCCAGAAGTCTCTCCCCTGCTCTGGCTCAAGCCTCGGCTCCTTCTGTGTCTGCCCCCTGCCACTGGGCCCCTGGAACTCAGCCTGTCATCAGCAGAAACCCCACCGCACTCCCCATACCCACAACCTCTTCTCTGGATGTTTCCTTTACCTTATTGCTCACACTCAGTGGTTCTCAAGCCTAGCTGCGCAGGAGAATCACCCAGGGAGTGTTTAAAAAATACTAACACCCAGACACCACCCCTAGAAGTTGGGATTTAGTCAGTGTGACGGATCAGTTCTGATTAGTCAGGGGTGGGCCTGAGTAGGGGTATTTTCCCTTTCTTTTTAAAGCTCCCCACCTGATCTGGTGAGCAGGAGCACCTGAAGACACCTTCCCAGCCCAGGACACTGCTTCCCCTGCAGGCTTCTCAAGGGTTGGCAGTTTTCTCCACACCCCTGGTACCACTAGGCCTGGAGGGGTCAGGGTGCTGCCGGTTCCTCTGGCCATGCTCCCGCATTCCTTGAACACTTCATCAACTGTGCACTGTCTCTTTTTCCAACACTACTACGGTCATTATTCTGAGTGATCTCAATTCACACAGATGTCCCTTCCAACAACGTGGCCTCTCAGTTCCTTGACCTCCCTTCTGCTCAGCTTATCCTTCATCCCACCTCAGCTGCCCACTCCTTCGTTCATGCCATAGGCTTTGTCAGAACTAAGAGTTGTGCTCCAACTATAACCTTGGTGTTAAGCCCCCTACACTCCAAAGCACCACCTCCTGTCTTTCTAGCTTGCTCTCTCTAGTGTTTTCACTCCAATAATTCTTCATCCCCACTGGGTCCTCCAATCGTTTCACCTACCTCCACTTCACTGCCCCTCACCCCCTTTGTATCCCAACTTCCCTTCTTAACCAGCTTAAAGTCAGTGGTCCATCATGTTAGTCATTTCCTTGCTTACACTCTCAACTCCCCTGCCTGTTTCTCTCCATTGCAACTGCCTAATAAATTCCCAACTCTGGTAAATTCAAATCCTCCATCTGCTCTTAGCTTGAAGCTAAATGTAGCTGGAGAAATTGCACAACATAGAGCTCGGGACTTTGGACAAGTGGGACTTTGGACAAGCTAGCCAACCTCTCCATGCTTCAGTTTCCCCATCTGTAAAGCAATGACAATAACAGTACCTACCCCTAGGAGAGCAATTTAGCCAACATTTGGTAAAAATGAAGATATGCACACCCGTTGATTCAACAATTCCACCTGTATACATATATACCCTAGATAAATGTGTGCATGTGAAGACCTGTGCAAGAATGTTTATTGTAGCATAGTTATCAATGGTTAAAAACTGTAAACAACTTAAATGACTATCAACTCAAGAAGGGATAAACAAATTTCAGTTTAGTCCTACAACGGAATACTATACAGCAGTGAAAACGGATGCACCAGAGTTACATATATCAATATGGATAGATCTAAAAAAAAAGTGTTGAGTAAAAATAAAAGCAAGTCACAGAAGGATACATATAGTGTGATGACATTTATAGAAAGTTTAAAAGCGTATGCAAGTGATGTCTATTGTCTATGGGGACAAGTGTCTATATTACAAATTTTTAAAAAATGCAAGAGTAGGGTAAACATTTAGAATAGTGGCTATCTTTGAGGATATCTTTGGGGTCAGGGCATTATGCCAGACATATTTCATAATTAATAAGACATTTCAAAGAGCATCTGAATCAAATGGAGAGCAGTTTGCATATGCCGAGGACCAGCAGCCAGTCCTGGTGAATCTATCACCACTAGTTCCTGGGGTTACATGTCAGGGACTTTCAGTGCCATCAAGCAACCCATCTGGAGGCCCTTGTGAGTCTCCATGTTTGTGAACATCACCAGAGCATAGAGTTTCCTCATAAAGTTCAGTAAAGTATGACCAAGTCAAGTGAATGCATTAAATAAATCACGATTCTAGAAATACAGTTGAAGTAATTCATAAAAGTAGTTGGCTTTCTTCTCACAGCCATTTTCCCCCAAAGAGACCAGATTTGCATTGTTTCTTCCTTTGTTAGACATCACATGTTCACAACTGTACGGCCAGCCCCACGGCTCAGTTTCACATTTAAGCCTCAAGAAAATCACTAAGTGCTTCGTGAAAGGGAACTTTATGTGGCTGCTCCTGCAGAAAGCTCAGATATTACTCTCAAGAACGCCTGGGGCCACGCTATGCACTGTCTGGTTACTACGGATTAGTTTGTGCCCTAACTAATTTGGGCTAAGTTCGGACTTCCCAGCCCGACCAGCTGAGGTCACTAATGCACATGGCTCGGGCAACGTGAAGGGCATGTCGCTCTGCATTGGAAATTCTCTTGTTCTCGGTGGATTGGCTCATGTCAGTTGTGTCCGGCTGTGGTCTAAAGGGTCATAGAGAGGCAAGGCCATGTGGGGAGAAAGACCGCCTTTGGGAAACCTGGGGCTACATCTTCTCGATGGCTCTGCCTCGGCTGCCACCTTTATGAAATGTGAACAGTGATGCTGCTCTGTCTCTTACTGGGCTATTGAGAAGATCAAATGAGAGGAGATATGAATGGGTTCGATAAGGTTAAAATCACTGTGCATGGGATCGATTATCTTTAATAAAATAGTAAGCTCGTTCTGCTTATTGGAGTACATACTGGGATTCCTGGGGGCGTGGGAGGGCTTTCATTTCTTAGGCATCAGCTCAGTTCCTGCTGTCATGATTCCATCCACTGGAACTGCCCCCAGCCAAATCTGACTTCCACCACTGCCCCCCAGCATGTCCACACATTCCCGCCTCCATACCCTTGCTCCTATCACTGCAAGGTCTATTGCCACTCACTGACACCATACCTGCTCTCTAAGACTCATTTCAGATGTCACCTCCCCCTGGAAGCTTTTAATGATTTCATCCAAAATCATGTGATCTCCTGCTCCTGGGAACCTTGAGGGCAGGGCCCAGGCCCCTTCCCCAGTGCACCCCTCTAGGGCCTGACAGGACATCTGACACACAGCAGGTGCTGCTCAGTGCTCATTAAACTGCATGAACCCAACAAGGCCCAGTGGAGCAGTTGGTGTTCCCCGGAGTGTGGGAGCCTCAGACCCTTACCTTGGGAGTGAACATGTGTAGGATACCATCGACAGCCCCTCGCAGCAGCAGCCCCCGGACCAGGAAGCAGGCCAGCACCACGTAGGGGAAGAGGGAGCTAAAATACATCACCTGCAGAGAGGACAGGGAAACGCCGTGGGGCAGAGCCTGTTCTCCAGCTGGTGCCCTTGCCCCATGCTGCTGCCCACCCCCTACACTCTTAGCTAGGGTGCACGAGCCTCCTCTGACGGCAGCAGGAAGCAGAGTCACCCTGGCACCCCTGGGCACAGGGCCAAACCCACCGCACATCTGGCTTTGGGCCAAGGCAGAGGTGGGAGCAAGGACAAGCTGGAGTCAGCCTGAGCTCTGTCTGGGCCTGTTTTCTCCTTTCAGGGGCTGGCAGGGCTGGGCCAGCAGCCCCCCAAGGGCAGCCACGGGGACAAGGGAACCCTCTGCTCTCCCCTCCTGTTTTACTATGTATCCTGCTTGCTTTTCTTCCCCTGCCTCCAGCAGGTCCCACTAGGGATCTCCCGTTATTAGAGCTCCTTTGACAGAAGACATCCAGGAGGTTACAGACACGGCTCTCAAGCTTAAGTCGGGAGGAGACACTCAGATCCTCATGTCTGCTGATTATAACCGCATGCTCTTTTCTAGCAGGGACCATATGTGCTTCATGCACATTTCTATATCCCCACATGCCTGGTACAGAGACTCACACAGAGGAGATTCTAAGAAAATGCTTTTGGCCCTGAAACAAATCAGCAGGAGGGCTGTTTGGACAGGAGCGTATGAAGGGGAGAGCATGCATGCCCAGAGCTACACTGCCTGAGTTCTGATCCTGGCTCTATCAGGTATCAACACTGCAACCTTGGCCTAATTACTTAACCTTGACGTGCCTCCATTTCCTCCTCTATAAAATGGGTATAGTTCCTAACTCATGAGGTTTTTGTGGACCAAATGCCTTCATATATGTGGCAGTGCTTGCTAAGTGCCTTGAGGTGTCAGCTACTACTTTGGCTTTTGGAGAGAGAGGAGGGAAGGTGGACCACTCTACCTTTATAGGGTTTAGCTTCCTTATACATCAAGTCAGGTAGAGAACCCTGGAGCCTCAAACAAAAAGCCAGGGTTCTAGTTCCAGCTCTGAGACTCACTGGATGTATGATCTCAGGCAAGCTGCTCCCTTCTCCCTGGGCCTCAGTTTACTCATCCATAAAATGAGTGTACTGGATCCTTTCCAATCCTGGCAGTCCATGAATACTGACATGTGACGCAGAAGAAGGGGCCATTATTTAAAAGAGATCTGAGCTGCAGGCAAAAGGGGCCTGGCTGGTCTGCATCCTCAGAGATGGGTATAGAGACATCTTCAGAGGCTTCCAAGGAGCCCTTCACTCACAGCACCGACATGTGCAAAGAGCCCTTTAGTTGTAGCCATGGGGAGCTGCTGGGTTTTTACCAAAAATTGCTCAGAGCAGGCTCTTCTCAGGCTTTTGCCTGGGGATCTGAGGGACAGGGGCTAGACAGATGTCCCTGGGTCAACACTTCTAGATCTTCTTCTCCTGAATGTTAGCAGAGGAGGCCTGAGTTATCTGGGTGTGGAGGCAGCTGGGGACAGACAGTGAGGTCCCAACAAGCCCACCTCTGGTCCACTCCTGGTAAGCTGACCCCTGGGACAATCCGGCAGCAGAAATGCTCCCACTCCCTCCTCTGGAGGCCTGCGCCATCACCCTGAGCCACTCCAGGGTCTGACCCCACCCGAGGGACCCAGAATTCCCAGCCCTCAGCCCTCCCTGCCTCTCTGCCGCCCCCACCTGGGTCTGGGTGCCCCCATCACTCACCTTCCCTGAGGACTGGATGCCCCTGATGACAGCCATCCCCACGATGCTCCAGGCCATGAGGAGACACAGAGTCATCTTCCAGTTGAGGCCCCCACTCTCCGAGATGGAGTTGGAGATGTCCAAGGCCTCTCGGTACCAGAAGTAGGTCGTGGCTGAGCTCTTTTCACATTCTGCCTCCACCACTGAAACCGCAGCCCAGGCCGCAGGGCCTCAGTGGCAGGGCCGGTGGGGCCACCTCCTCGGCTGGACCACCACCCGGGGCAGCGGGGGGCAAGGGGGTGGCTGTGCTCATCCTGGGTTGGCTGGGGTCTGGCAAACACCGAGGACTCCTGGGCACTCGAGGGGGCCACCCTGACACCCAAGCCAACCTCCTGCCCATGTCTCTCCATGGAGGGCAGGAAGGGTGAGGCTGAATTGGCCTACAGTCGCTTGGGAAAGGGCCTGAGCTGGGAATTGGAGACCTGGATTCTCACCCAGATCGTCAGGTAAATGGGCATAACCTCGGGAAAGGGACTTCTGGGCCTCAGTTTTCCCATCTGTGAGATGGGATAATCATCCCATCCTTTAAAGGAATGGCAGGCAAATTAAGGTTGCTCCCAGAAAGAGCAGTGTTAGAGTAACACAGGGTAGTTGATGACAATTAAACAGAAGTCCCAATTTCCAGCACTTTACCTATTTACTTTATTCAGTTTCTGTGGGTCAGGCCAGTAAGAGATCATCCACACCAGGAAAGGGGAAATGAGGATCAGAGAGGTTAAGTGACATATCCAAGGTGGCACAGCAGGTCCACAAAAGCCCAAATCTGTGCCCTAGGCCTTTTTGGCTCCTTGCTGGGACAGGGCTGACTGGGGTCCCCAGGAGGGCTCCCTCGGGGGTCCCGTACTTGCCTGCCACAGTCCCATTCCTGATGACGGGACATTCACTCCAAGGCAGTGGGTACTGGAAAGACTTGAAGAAATAGAAGATGCTCCACCCAATGATCACATTATAGTACAGCCCGACAAAGAGACAGACCTGGGGACGAGGGCCACGGGCAGGTCAAGGAGGCTGTGGGCAACTCCTCCCCACCCCAGACCCCCAAGGCCCAGTGCAGTGACAGCAACACAACGAGATTAAAGAAGGTGGGGCTGAGATGTGGGAGCTGAGGGTTCCCCCTATTCCTCCAGTCATCTGGTACTCAGGGAGCCTGTGAAAGAATTTTTCAGATATTAAATTCTTTTAAGCAACAAAATCTTACAATGTTAATCCTTTCCAGTTTGAAATTCTTCAAAGATGCTTGAAGCACTTCTCCATCATTTCCTGATGATTCAGGAACATAATTACAGAGGTGCCCGCTGGGGCTATGGAGGCACGCACAGCTTTTTGCCCCCAGAGTGAGTAAATGGACCCCCAACTGGGGTGCTTTTTGAGATTCTGTGGGTACTTATTGGTTTCCTATGTCTTTCCTTCTCTCAGGATATTACTCTCTCTTATCATTCTCATGTCTTTCTTTTAAGCTGCTGTAGGCTTGGAAACAATGGAACTATCCCTGGTAGAATTTTTATTTAAAGTAGGAGTGCATGGACTCTGACAGAAGGTCCAAGGCATTTCTCTGAAAGCAATACTTTCAGGTGCAGGGATGTGCTAGCATCCAATCTGCATCCTGAGAGATCCCTTCCACCTCTAGGGGTCTGGCCATATTACATACCAGGGGGACTGCTAGTTAGTGTGGGGGTTAAGGGCTGAGGGCCACCGCTTCTGCACACAGATGACATGAGCCACTCCAGCACACCTTATGGGGAGATCACACACACACACACACACATGGGCACATACTGCCAGACTCAGCAGAGTGTGTTGCATCCAGCTCTGTCAACCTGTGCAGACGTGATGCTGGCACGAAGGCAGGGGGCTACTCAGATCCTCTCGCAAATTCTGTCTGAGGCAGGTTTGCTGCCAGGGCTGACAATTCTCAGTGCCTTTCAGAAGCAGAGTGCAGGTGTTGTCCCAGGTGAGAGCACGAGCACTGGCTGGCTTTGCTCCGAGGGAAGCTTAGTTTCCTCCCCTAGAGCTCTGAGCAGGGCCTCCTGCATGAGACTGGAGCTTGCTCCCCAGCAAGGCCCAGGGGGTATCCCTGATCCTACAGCTCCCAGCCCCCCTGATCCTACAGCTCCCAGCCTCACCCCTCCTGGGTCAGCACAAGGTCTCTGCCTGAGTCCTCTGACTCTGCTCGTTGGCACAGAGAAATGGCAAGGAGACCCTGAGCCCCACAACTGAGCTGCCTTTTCCTGCTCTGTCCACTTATCCAGTTAAAACACACTTTAACCAAGGAAAGAGGAAGGGCCTCTCCTCCTGGGGAGCTGATGGGCTGGTAAGCATCTGGGATGGTCCGTATGACCCCAGAGAACTCTGCCTGAGACGTCCCTGGTACCCCCATGAGAATGTGTCCAAGATTTTCCTGCCCAGCACCAATTTCAAACATCATGTCCTGTTTCGGGCGGTGCAAGCAGCTTCCAGTTTAGGAAACAGGGTGACTGAGGTCTTGAGACACCAGCTGGAAGCATTTCTTCTATCAAGGGTCCCCCTTGCCCCAGCACACGGCCCGGGTCTGTAAACCCAGGGACCCCCTCCCCAGCAGCCCTTCTGCCCCCGACTCACTATGCAGCTGGAGAAGCCGATGCCCCCCAGGCGGGGGCACACATAGTGCCACACGCCAATGCTGCCGCGGCGGATCCTCTGGCCCACCGCCAGCTCCAGGAAGAAGAGTGGGATCCCGATGATGATGAGCAGCACCAGGTAGGGCACCAGGTAGGCACCTATGGGAGAGAGCATGGTGTCGGGGTGGGGGTGGGGTACGGCAGCAGGGCAACGGAAGGGGCAGCGGCGGCATCCTGCAGTCACAGCCACACCTCTGACCATCCTCAGAACCCCCAGTCCTTGCACCCCACCATGAATGCCCAGGCTCATATGCGTGACTGGCCACACCCCTGTCCCCACAGACCCTCCTGCTCCCCCTTGGCTCGCCTGACCTGAAACGCTAAGAGAGGAATCCAAATGGATGTCAAAGCCTCCCTCGCCCAAGGCTAGACTCAGAGACAGACAGACACAGCGCACACCACGTGGCCTCCCTGGAATCCACGTGTCAAGCTCCACACGGGCAGGCACATTCACCTCATGACATACCCTGGGGATCCCTTGCTCCCACCCCCTCTCGCCCACAGAGAGGCAGACCCAGTGGGTGGGGTCCCTGCTGACTCGCCCCCCCGAGGCACAGCTTTCCCTATGTCTGAACCAGACACTGACGCAGCACACTGGGCACTCCAGGGAAGTGGCGCTTGGAAGCTCTCCAGGGACAGAGGGTCTGACCAGAATCATCATTAATCTACAGCTAACTGCAGGAATAGAAGGGAAATTAGCAGCTCAGGAAACCGTGACCAGGAGGATCATAAAAGATAGAATGGCTCTCGCTAAGGATTCCAGATGATAAATTAATTCTCGCAGTCCTGGGCCTCGCTGCAGACACAAACTCGATTCCAAGTGACAGGGCGTTTAGCAGGAGAATTAAAACCAGGTCTGGACACAGGTGAGTGCTCCCCGCGGAGAGCCGGGCCAACAACAGCCTGGTCCGGTTAGCAGTGCTGTTGGTACAGCCCTGCCCGGCTGTCAAACAGTGTCGATTGGTGCCAGCTGCCAGGGTCCTGACTGGGCACCCAGCACCCCCAGACCAAGCCTCACAAACAGGGAATCTCCAGGAGACCCCCAGCCACACTGCACTTTCCCCCACAATATCTCATCCTTCACGTTCCCCTAATGGGTTCCCCAGTCTGCCAATGAACTCCAGGGGGTGGGCATCTCCTGGGCATTTGTCATCAGTCAACTGTTTGTTGTGGGTCCACCCCGTGCTGAGCACGTGCAGTGGAGTAACAGAAGCACCAATGCTATCCCAGGAGAGTGGGACATTCAAATGCACATGAGCAATGTCAACACACACACACAGACTAGTCACACACCCATGTGCTGAGGAACACAGTAAAGAAGAAGTCGGGATTTGTTGGTGCTAATCATGAAAGGCTTCCAGGTGGAGGCAACCCACACAGCCTCACCCAAAAGCATGCAGTTCAGTAAGCACACACATGCTCATGCATACACATACATCAGCTATTCAGTTCAAGACGTCAGCAGCAAACAGCCCCATCGTGGTGCCGAAAGGAGGGAGGGCCTGAAGGACCTTGTGTTAAGACCTCTGGTTCTAGCTGTAACTCAGTCTATCGGTCTCGGGCATGGGGAAATGGAAGAGGATAGAAGCAATGTGCTGCAGGAAGGCAGAGGGACACAGCTTCACTGGTTTCATGTTTCACCCTCATGACCTTGGATGGGGCAAAACGGGCAGGGAGACAGGCTCTCGGGTGTCAGTGAAGTAGGCTGGCATCCTCAATGGATGCTTCTTTCCTCTCCCATAACATTGGGGCAAAGTGTCCAGATAAATGCTGGCCAAAGAGCAATCCTGCAGCCAAGTCTGGCCACCTGCCCTTTAGGCCTTGTCTCTGCCATCAGGCCCAGGGTGCGGGCTTAGCAGCAGGTCCCTGCCCTGAGGCCTGGCCACCCAGAGTGCTCAGGGGGCTGCCGTCCGGGTGGGCAGAGGTTTTGGTTAACCAGACAGAGGTGCTTTTCCATATCAACCCTTGCAGCCTCTTCCAGCATAGAAAAGACAGTATGGAGATGCAGTGGCTATCCTTTGAGGTTTTGGTGGCTTCTAGAGCCTCAGGTCGCCACTCTGCACAGCTGGGAGCACTCGTTCAGAGCTGTAGGAAATCAAGCAGCAAGGGACAACCGCGGGGTGGGTTCCAAGATGCCTGCAGCCCCTTCGATCTCTAAGGGTCAGTGCCTTTGCCTACACCCTGACCCCCGGGCAACCCCCGGCTTATTCCCGGGGTTTAGGAGACCACCTTGATTTCAGCCTGTGGCGATGCATGTTGAGCCGGGGGTGAGATCCGGGGCCCTGCAGGCAGACCTCCTGGCCCGAATCCCAGCTCTGCAAGACTGTGGGAAAATGACTTGACCTGTTGCTGCTGCTGTTTTCCCATTCATATGAGGAGGATGAGCACATCAGCTAGAACCAAATATTACTGATATTTGACCATTTTGACTTTCAAAAATGACCACTGCCTATGGTCTGACCCTACACCTAACGCACAGGGTTGTTGTGAGAATTAAATGTTGCCCACAATATGAACTTGATAAACATTTGCTCCTTTCTCATAAAAATAAACAGAAAAAATGCAGACTAAGAAGATGCAGAATAAAGAGACTGTCAGCATCTTTCAGAGCTAAGCAGACTTCTACAGGTTAGATCCAGAGGTAAGAAGTTTTATCAGGCCACCCATGGCCCAAAACCACAGAGCACCATCTCTCAGATCAAACAGCAGTCTCTTGCCTGTGATAATGTGCCTCTTTCCAAAAAATATTTAAGATGACTTACTATAAAATCCAGGACAGTTAAAGGTAGGGATAAAAAGGGATTCCAGAAACCTGACTGGATTACAGACCTCAGAATCCCAAGATCTGACAATGCTTTTCTTCTGGTTTGTGATGCCTGGTGCCGTGGCACAATGGGCAAGCTTCAACAAGAAGGCTGTGTGTGTATCTTGTGTGAGATGGACAGAGGGACTCTGTATTTTAGCACCGAGTATTTGGGCAGCACTGATCATCTAAGCCAGAAAGGACAAGGTTAGAGGTTCCCAGCTACAGTCCCCAAATGCCATGGATCCCCCAAAGTCATTTTGGGTGCCTCCAAGGTATTCTCAGCATCTCACAGAACATAAAGGAAATCACGCACTTATATTTGTATTTTTCCTTTGGTCTAGACATATCAACTCCGTGACCTGGACTGAAGCTCTGATTGGCAGTTGTTTGTTGAAAAAAAAAGGGTCTTTCAAAGCAAGGAGAACATGTGGTGAACATAACATGCTACAGTGGAAAGACAGAAGCCTCTAGCCTCACTCACTCGTGGGAGGCTCACACAGTCATTCTCACCCCTGCCCTTCACTAAAACTGGAAAGGCAGAGAAGTTCCCCAGCCAGAAGTCACTGTTTGAACCAGGGAGAGCCTTCCTCCT
>PVKY010008394.1:0-14097 GCA_004027775.1 Bradypus variegatus
GAGATGGTCGTACAATAATGTAAGTACACTGACCAAAGGGAACTAATTAGAGAGAGCAGTGTGATTGTATCCATATTAGGAATTTAGGTGTTACTGTGAATGGCAAGGACTTAGCAAAGAGGGTGTGTCAGAATGTAGTAGTCACCTTCCAGGAGACCAAGTTCTTCAGTCTTCAAATTACTATGATAACATGTCTTACCATTATTAGTATTAAAACGCTGCACATCATCTTTGGGAAGGCTTAACCACTAGGAAAGAATGGGCAGAGGTTCTTGTGAAATGGATTTTTAACTATGGCTGATGTCGAAAAGGGCACTTTACAAATCAGATAGGCATACTAAATTGGCAAAGGTTAAAATAACTGACATGTTGCTGAGAGCTTAGGAAAATAGGCATTCTCAGATACTAAGGTGCAATAGAAACCACCTTTCTAGAGATGAATCAGGTCGTATACAACCAAAACCTTGAAAAAAACGCATAGCCTTTGGCTCTTCCTTAGCTGAACGATTTGTAAAGGACATCTTGTTGTTTTTCTATGGAAGACACACACACACCCATACCCACAAACTAAAAAGCATGTATACATGCAGAGATGAAAAGAAGGTCACCAAAAAAGTAGTCCTATTGTAGGCTGGTGGCACTTTATGTAATTTCTTCCATTCTTCATTTTACTATATTTCTATAAAATCAACAAGCAAGAATTTTTTTAAAATCACAAATAACTTAGATACCTGTTATGTGTCCTGTTCAAAATTGAGGCCCAATTCCTGGAATAGCATCTGATACACAGCTATCAGATTCATTTTGAATTGGCAGAATTATTTATTCTTACTTCCATGCACCTAATTTTGGAGAGTTCTTTGGATCAGATCAGTATCTGTTTTCTCCCCACAACGAATATCAAGAGCTACCAGAAAGACACAGTAACAAGAACATAGGAAACCTATAATATTTGTTTACACCAAATAAAACAAAATGAAACAAAAAGCCATAATGAGGATATAAGGAACTCAAAAAGAAACACACTTGAAGATTGTTGACCAGGGATAAATATATATATATTTAATAAACTATAAATATTTTTTTCATTTATCAAGACATGTTCATCAAATAATTCCCCAGATTATTTAGTTGTCTTCATTCTTCAGGAATTATCCATTCACAGGGCAGACCACCTACAGAAAAAGATTTATTTTAGAAAGTCCAATTTTAAACATCACGCCAGACCTATGGCATTTAGGAATTAGAACCACTAAGAAATGAATGCCTCAGTCAAGTATCATTAACTAATTGTCATTTCAATTGCGGAAATAAAAGATCCAAACTTTTGATTCTAGTTTGGCCTAAACTAAAAACATCACTGAAACAGTTCAATCCATTGCGTGTTTTAATCTTTGGAAGTCTTTGTTGAAGCAAAAACAACATATATGTATTTATTTTTTCTAAAACTACTTTCCTAAAAAAGGCCAAGGCAGTTTATTTTTACAGATATTCAAGAGAAGAGACTTGAATATCTGCAATACTCTCTTTACTGATTCAGGCATGTTTGGCAAAGATTCATGAAGTAGAAGGCAGAGGTCACCTCAGTGCACAAGGCACTTCCTTTGGAAAGTAATTCACTTAATCCCACAGGCAAAATAAGGGTTAACTCTTTGGAAATCCATTTGGAAAGAAAATAGAAGAGTAGCAGAGGGCAGGGTAGCAGGTCTAGTCAGCCAGTACCAGGCCTCTCTCCAGATAGCTCCTACCAACCCTAACACCCTTTCCTACTGGAGAAGAAAGAAAACAGTGCTAAACAGGTAAAAGTAAATTGGACTACACAACTCTTCAGGTATTTCCCTCACCTAGCTGTTCCCTTCATTTGGTTTACAAACGAAAGCATACCTCTTCAACAATACAAACACCAAGCACTCTCTTTTCTAAAGGCTGGAGGGAAGAATAAACTTAAGGAAAGGTTTGGGCAGAAAGGATGACCAAAAACGAAGCCATTCCACATTTCCTATGACAGCAGTCCACAGCACTGTCACTTGTTTTGCTATGGACTGTATAACAATCAGGAGTGGCTACCAGGTAATAATCCCTACCTTGGGAATCGAATTGCATATACATTTTATCTTCCTTATCTGAGTGTAAACTGGAAAGACCCTGTCTTTTTTATATCTTGGCATCTTCTAGAGTCTTAAACAACAAATATCTATTGAGTGAATAAATGTTTGAATGGCAGAAATGACCCTTTTCCCTGGATTTCCTTGGGATCACATTTTTATATATAAACAGTTGCTTATTTTATGTGTATTTGAAATGAGCATATTTTAAGTGTCCCACTATTAGGTTCAATTAAACTTAAATACTGAGTGTCACCACTACTCAGTGCTAGTTCCTTAATTTCTTTCAATGATTTTAGACCCAGGCTTCTTCTGACTCCTGAAGTCATAAAGTCAGGAGCTGCCATTTCCTCCTTACATTTTAAAGCAGGTTCTGTGTTCTCTTTTTTTCTCTTTTTGTAAAAGAAGCAGTCCTGAGATGGGTCTAGAATCACCACATCTATTTTTTCTTAGGAGTTTTCAAATCTCTTCCTCTGCTACTATTAAATCTCAGAAAATTGATATTTAGCATTATTCCTGCATCAATGTCTCCAGTTTAGGCCACTGGTTTTTAAGGAGAGGTGCACTTTAAAATCATCAAGGAGTTTCTGAGTCAACAGGTACAGACTGGGGCACAGGCTTATGAATTTTGCAAAATGTTCCTCGGGTGATACTGAGGTACACTTCTCAGTGGTAAGAACCACTGGGTGAATATAGTCTATTTCTTATTAAGTCCCAATCTGATGAGTTCAAGGTACAAGTAAGATTTACGTATTTAGGAATAACAAAGGTTTTTGAATTATGGCACTTTTATGAACATTACTGAGAAGATCTAAGTTTGCAAAACAGTATTCCTTTGAAGCTATACTCAGAAAAATGGGATCTAATACTGTAAAAGATACCAATTTATTTAAGTTTATCTTATAACAGTGCAGAGTTGTGTTAGATTTTGCCCATAGCCAATGACTTGCTTATTAATTCTTACATGTACCAATGCATTTCAGCAATAGGGCTTTCTAATTAATATTGATAATAAAGTTTTAAGATTAAAGATAAAGACTGTGTAATCCTAAAAATATGTATATTGGCAATAAAATCTCATTAAGTGCAAGGAGTGACAGTGTAAAGTGCTTGTAAGTTGAAGAATATAAAAGACCTGAACACTAGTTTTAATTTTACCACCTATCCACTCTCTTAACTTGAACAAATGAACCTGTTTCCATTTCCCTGGGGGGCTTGGAAAATAGGATACCTGGGACCGATGGGGATGTGTGTAAACACCTATTTCTATTCCACAATCATTATATGCTAAAAATGAAAACATGACACTCTGAATTCTTAGAAATGCCTCCATATGGATTCAGATTGTTGTTCTTGTGACCAGGATTCATATATTCAACAGATCTTAACTGAATATCTGCTATCCATAACTGCCAAGGTGCTGGCTATTTTGTTCTGGTTTCTAATTTTACAGATTGCAAAGTATATTCATACCTATCTTATTTAATCATCACAAGTCTATGAAGTACTGTGGGCATGTATTATTATCTCTATTTTACAAATGAGAAAACTAAGGTTCAGAAAAGTTAAGGATTTGTCTAAGACCACATAATCAGTTAAAAGCATAAGGTCTCTAAGTCCAAAGCTTTTGTTTTTATTTTATACCCATATGAAGTACATAGGAATCACTCACTTTCTCTGCCCCAACAGTAAAGGAAACTATGATACCTTCTGGTCTCCTTGAAGATATGCTACTTGTAACAGACAATTGTGCCACCTTTGTGGCCCACACAAAGTCCAAGAGAAGCTTTTGATTTTCCTAAAATTAGCATTTCTTTCTTTTGAATTGAAATTATCCTTTTTATTAAGGCAAGGTCTGTCCAAGCCAACAGCTGACATAACTGATGAGGAAAAGAGTTAGTTTATGAACAAGGAAACCATGTACAGATGTTGAGGTTTCCAGGTCTTTAGAAATAGTCACCAGGATGCTTAAACTTTTTAAGAATGCCAAACAGCCCTGCCCAAGTTTACTTATATTATAAAACGATTCACCATGGGATTTCTTTAAATGGTCATCTTGTCTAAAAACCACGTAAGTATATCACGTAGATATAGTAGTAGACATACTATATAGAATCACAAACTATATTATGGTTCTCTTTTTATAAATGGAGAAACTGAAATCCAGACAGGATTAATGTCTTGATCAAAATCAAATGCAGCTAAAATGAAAAACATGCTAAGCTAGACACTGGGAGAACCAGAATCAAGCCTCAGGACTTTCAGCCTAGACTGCTTCCACGACATCATGATACTTCTTATCAGGTCAGGACAGGTTTCTTATCCCTCCTTTCTACAGCTTAATGAGCAAGACTGGCCCTGAAATTCCAAAGAGGCATGAAAGAGGTGAAAGGGAAAGAAGCCAGGCTCTCTCACTATTTTATTGGTATGTGGCTTTGGTGTTCTCTCTCCACTATTATTAAGTTAAAAAGGTTGGTATTAGGAGAGGGGCATAAAGCAGAGGTAGTCAGCCTAGAGACTGAGGTTTCAGTTCTGATTAGGCTAATCAACTTGGGGCAAGTAATTTCATACCTATAGGCCTTAGTTTCCTCATTTATTCATTAATTTCTTCAACAATCCTCTATTGGGCAACTACTACGCACAAGGCATTGTTGAAAGGACTGGGGATATGCCACTGAGCAAAACAGAAAATACCTACTTTCTTAGAACTTACATTTTAGCTATAAGTGAAGCAATTCAGACAATAAATACATAATATGCAGGTGACAGTAAGTGTGAAGAATACAGGAGCCACTAACCACACGTTACTAAAGTTAAAATTAAATTATAAAGTCAGTCTCACTAGTTATATTTTAGCACTAAGTAGCATGTGGCAAGTGGCTACTCTTTTGGAGAGGGCAGATCGGACATTTACCATTATCAAAGGAAGTTTTATTGGAAAGCATTGGGATAGAGTAATGGGGAAAGAGTGCTATTTTAGGTGTGGTATTGATGGAATCTCTAATAAGGTGGCATAATTAACAGAGGTCTGAATGAAGTGAGAGTGAGCCAAGTGGCTATCTGAGGGAAAAGATTCGAAGCAAAAAGATATTTGTGGTGTAGCTGGATATAGATCCCCTGAGGTCCCTGTCAGCATTAAAATTTGAATTCAAAGTTTAAAGTTCTTCAGAAAATGGTCTGAATTTTTAGTTTTATTAGAATAGGACATGATACAAAAGAAGTAGCATCAATTTCATTTTTGTTTTGCAGAAAGCAATGCATCCTACTTAGGGAGAAGATATTATCACACACACAATAAATCAAAACTGAGTAAGCATATAAATATCTGAAGATCAAAACATAGTTTTGTCCTAGGGACATTTACAAAACACTGGGTTTTATAGAGTGTTTCGTTTCTATTTTAAACATCTGAAAAATAACACAGACTATTTTCAATAGCAAAACTGTTTTTGGTGAAGATTTCATTGACAGAATGATTAGGTGGCCACTGAGTAATGGCCTTATTTCCAATACCATATATTTTTTGGTTTTAGTTTATTTTATACAAACAATGATACTATTTATGTTCAGAGCATATGTTTCACTGTGCATGTAAAAATGGTAAGAAATATGCATTGAGAATATTGTGTATTATAGCCATTAACAAACTGAAACAAGCTAATTGCTTTTAAATCTGATCCTTAACCCTAAAAAAAAAAGAAATGCATCCTTGTGTTGCCTACTCTCTATGTGAAAGCATTTACCAAAGAGCTGCAACATTAGAAACAAGTAATAAGAAACACCTTCCTTTCAGTTCCTTTAAATCGGACAACTGAATATTTTAAACTTCCTACTGCCACAATTTCTTATGACTCCAACACAACTCTAAAGGCTTTTGTCAAGCCCTTTCTTGAAAGCTAAATTCTTCCCTTCGCAAGCCAGCTAAATGCCTCTCAATTTATTAGTATCATTTACACCCCATACTGGGAATTGAAAAGTTATTTTTTTCAGTGATACTTAAATATGTTAGATTAGACTAGTGTTCTGAAAGCAACTATATTTCATTTCTGAACTACCATTCAGATAGAAAGTTGTTCAATGACTGATAAATCTGAAAGCAACACACAACTAAAGCAAAAAGCCCAAGTATTATCTTCCTAACCAGAAAATACCATACTCACCATTTCATATCTTAAATCCCAGGGCTCTCATACACTCCTTGTGGGCCTCAATTAGGTGTCCACAGTTCTCTTCTCCTTTCTCGATGATGCTATAAAACAAAATTCACTTGTTATCTAACAAAGTAGATATTAAACACTTCAGTAAGAAAGCACGCATGACAGGCAAAACATGGGTATACTGGAATGAAACCGGGGTTGAAAAAAATGCAATTACATCAAACAGGTTTTTTTTTTTTAAATTGGGTCTTACGATCTTTCCACCCATGAAGATGGTCCTCAGATAACTAGCTTTGGGGAGGAATCTTTGATTAGAAGAAATAATTAGCCATATGAAATGTTGCCTCTGGCCCACACCCAAGGAATAATATTGACCTATAATGAAATAAAGAGATTAAAATGTTTATGTTAACTGAAAAACAAAGAGAAGAGCTTAATTCTTTGCCTGCTATCACAGAGGAATTAATCTTCTGATTCTGCCCTACATTTAAATATCAACTAAATAAATCCACTTATAATTACAAGACATCCAACCAAACAGCAAAAAAGACCTGGGAGCCAGGAACAAGCAAAATGATCCCCCTCATAATGATCAATGAACTTTTTACCTGTAAAATTCACAAAATAAAGTTTAGGACCACATAGCTTTATTTCCAGGGCCTGAGAACATCACTTTTGAGGAAAGAATTAAATTAAGCCAAATTTGACTCCAAGAAAAAAACTGACTCCTGACTCTAGATATTTGGGGAGAGGCCATAGGGGCCTGAGACCACTGATGCAAAAAGAATTTAGAGAAGAAAATAAGTTCTCCTTTCTAACTAAATCCTACCCATCCTTCAATAGTTAGCTAAGCAATGAACTGCTTGCAAACTGAAGGGACTGCCTGGGATAGTGAATCCCTCATGAAGATAACAATGCCAGGTATTGTGCCAGGCACTTGATTTGGCTTATATTATTAACACAATAATCCTGTAGACAACTTCTTTTCTTAGGCCCAATTTACTGATAAATGAGGCATATATATTAAATAATTTGCTCAATCTTCCTCAGTTGGTAGACCAGGATTCAAACCTTCACTCCAGATTCCAGGCTCTTAATTATGATGCTATACCATGGGAGGGTTCAATAAGCACTGTTACCATAGAAGTGATTTCTGTATCAGATTGCAGTCTTTCAATTCTCCCTTTAGAGTATAATTTTCAAAGTACTGACTATTTTGAAAAGCAGAGTTCCTATACCCATTATGCCACTTGGAATTCGGAGCTTGAGAGACAAGAAGCGCACATTCACTATATCTGAAGAGATTTGTTCCATAATAAGAGCCTATTATAAAATTAGAACAGAAACAAAATCTATTGGTGGACTGACAGCAATCTAAGTGTACATTCTTAACACTAAATTGTCATCTAAGTCCTGGATAGTTGATTTTAAAATCATCTGTCTTGAAAAAAGATGGGTGGGAAAAGGGTTCCCTAGGCAACCCTCCAAAATTGTAAGGTATGTACCCTGGGTCCTACTCTCTCCTAATTTTGGTATAAATCTTTTAGAAATTACCAGAAAACGCTGGTCTTGCCAAATCTTCTATTACAGCCCTTACCACATGGTATAGCAATCACTGGGGAATGTCTCCACTAATTGAGCTTCTCTAACTCAAGAAGTATCCTTATCCGTTTCTACATCTTCGGACCTAACACAGTGCTTGACACATAACACATAACAGATGCTCAAAAACCACTTGCAGAAAGGAATGAGAGGGGGAAGCGAGCCTGGGGTGAAGCTGACTTGTCTCCTCTCCCTTTACCCTTTTCCCAGAGCTGCGGACCCCATGTAGTAGGCAACATACAGGGGCCCGCAAAGTCTACTGGGACTATAAATCTCCCAAGATTGCCGCACAACACAGTGAAGGTTGTGACCAAGCCCAAGGAGGGGTAGAGGGCAGAGGCACCGAGACACCCCGGAACTTGGCGCACGGGCCCGCAGGCGCCCGCTCCGGGCTGCGCACTGACCACGCATCGCGCGCCTTCTTGGTCTCCGGGCAGGCGCAGCAGGGTTTCAGCGGCTTCTTCTCCTGAGACTCGGATGGCACAGAACTTGCGGCTGCCAGACCTGGCATCTTTAGCGCCGAAAGCAGCTATTAGCAGAGACGGCACTAAACTCCCCCAGTTTCTGCAAGCGCCGACTCGCCTGCCGTCACTTCCGGTGTCGCATTGAAAACGAAAGGAAATCCTACCTCTCTCAGTGGGCGGGCAAGCATATAAACGGCGCGTGCGCATTACAACCGGACGCTGTGAAATTAAGCGAACGGTGTGGGTGCCGCTTCAGCACAGGCGCAGAGAGGCCGGGTGAAAGTGCACGGAGAATGTTTATAAATCAACTTGGAGAGGTCTCGAAAACCGCCAGAACTTAAGGTGATTTCGGAAATTTTATCTCAGCTTTTTTCACCCCAGCCCCACTAAAGCAGTTTTAATCGCGGGAGCTGCGGGACGGGGAGTGGTAAATGGGAACTCTGTATTTTCTGCATGATCTGCTCTAATTTTTAAAGAAGTATTAGAGCTTTCGGCTTCCGCTCTTGGCCCATGTGAGAAGTGGGCTGCTAAGATGAGCGCAACAAGGTCCGCAGAGAGCCTCCAGGCTTCTAACCAACAATTAGAACTAGTGGATTTTCCAAATGACTACCTTCTGAGTGCCAGTGAAGATGAGGGGGAAAGTGATGGAGAAAGAAAGCATCAAAAGCTTCTGGAAGCAATCAGTTTGCTTGATAGAAAGAATAGGCAGACATTGACAGAAAGATCAGAGGCTAGTCTGAAAGTGTCAGAGTTCAATGTCAGTTCTGAAGGAACAGGAGAAAAGCTGGTCCTTTTGGATCTGCTTGAGCCCGTTAAAACTTCATTCTCCTTGGCCACTGTGAAAAAGCAACTGAATAGAGTCAAATCAAAGAAGACTGTGGAGTTACCCCTTAATAAAGAAGAGGTTGAGCGGATCCACAGAGAAGTGGCATTCAATAAAACCTCTCAAGTCCTGTCTAAATGGGATCCTATCGTTCTGAAGAACCAGAAAGCAGAGCAGCTGGTTTTTCCCCTGAAAAAGGAGCAGTCAGCCTTTGCTCCCATTGAACATGTGCTCAGTGACTGGGAGGCAAGAACTCCCCTGGAGCAGGAAATCTTTAATGTCCTCCATAAAAACAAGCAGCCAGTGACAGACCCATTACTGACTCCAGTGCAAAAGGCCTCTCTCAAAGCCATGAGCCTGGAAGAGGCTAAGATGCGCCGAGCAGAACTTCAGAGGGCTCGGGCCCTGCAGTCCTACTATGAGGCTAAGGCTCGAAGAGAGAAGAAAATCAAAAGCAAAAAATTTCACAAAGTTCTGAAGAAAGGAAAGGCCAAGAAAGCCCTAAAAGAGTTTGAGAAACTACAGAAGGTCGATCCTACTGCAGCATTAGAAGAACTGGAGAAAATTGAAAAGGCTAGAATGATGGAGCGAATGAGCCTTAAGCACCAGAACAGTGGGAAATGGGCCAAGTCAAAGGCAATTATGGCCAAATACGACCTGGAGGCTCGCCAAGCTATGCAGGAACAACTGGTCAAGAGCAAAGAACTGACACAGAAACTCCAGGTAGCATGTGAGAGCAAGGAAGAGGAAGGAGTTGGAGAAGATGAGGATGAGCTTCTTGTCCTTGATGTAGTGAATGAAGTACAAATGAATACAGATGGACTGAATCCTTGGATGCTCAGAAGTCGGACCAGTGATGCAAAAGAGGCTGAAATCCAGAAGGACCCAGAACAACTGCCAGAGCCTGTAGCCCATGAGGATTTTGAGAGTGAGGGAGAAGAAAGACCATTGGCAGAAGAAGACACTTTATTGAAAGAATTTGCAGAAAGGCGAGCCTTTCGAAAAAGGTCTGTGCTCAGCCAGGATCCTGAGCCACTTGGAAGGCAAGAAACAAAAGATTCTAGCAGCCAGGAGGTACTGTCCGAATTAAGGGCACTATCTCAGAAACTCAACAAGGAAAACCACCAATCCAAGAAGCCAAAAGTGAGTTCGGCAGGAGCTGTTCACCTAGTTCAGAGAGATGAGCTTGTCCAGGAAGAGGAGGAACCCCTGTTGCTGCAGAGGCCAGAGAGAGTACAAACTCTGGAGGAGCTAGAAGAGCTGGACAAAGAAGGGTGTTTTCAAAATAAGGAGCTTCTGAGACCTGTGTTAGAAGGGCAGCCATTGAAGAGGATTGCAAGTAATCACCCTGATGCTCCAAAGGAGAAAAAAAAGGAGCAAATGATTGATTTACAAAACATCCTGACCACAAAATCTCCTTCTGTGAAGTCTTTGGCAGTTCCTACAACAATAGAGGAGTTGGAAGATAAAGAGGAGGCAGACCAAAAGCAAATGGTAAAGGAAGCTTTTGCTGGGGATGATGTCATCAGGGACTTCTTGAAAGAAAAGAGGGAAGCTGTGGAGGCGAGTAAACCAAAGGACGTGGACTTAATGCTGCCTGGCTGGGGCGAGTGGGGCAGTGCGGGCCTGAAGCCCAGTGCCAAGAAAAGACGCCGATTTCTCAAAACCCCTAAGGGTCCTCCAAGAAAAGACAAGAATTTGCCAAATGTGATTATCAGTAAGAAGCGCAACATCCATGCAGCAGCTCATCAGGTACGTGTGCTTCCATACCCATTCACCCACCATATGCAATTTGAAAGGACCATTCAGACCCCTATAGGATCTACGTGGAACACCCAGAGGGCCTTCCAAAAGCTGACTGCTCCCAAGGTTGTCACCAAGCCAGGCCATATCATTAAGCCCATAAAAGCAGAGGATGTGGGATACCGGTCTTCTGTAAGGTCAGACCTGTCTGTCATACAAAGGGACCCAAAATGACTCTCCATCAATCACAAAAAACAGCTGAAGAAAAACTCAGTAGACTGAGCTGCTGGCAAAGTGCCATCTTGGTGTCCGGGACAGGGAGCCCTGACTACTTCTCATTTGGCCCGGTTTTACTCTGAGCTGCGGGAACAATTTGAAAACTGGCGTAGCACATTGTAGTTAATCCTCATGTTTAAAATAAAGGCTTGTTTAAAAATTTATTTAACTTAGTGTAAAAAAAAAAGTATTAGAAATAAATGGTCAGCATGGGGGAGGAGACGTTCGAATAATCCAATGCGCAAATGTTGAAAAAGGGAACGTCCCCCTGATTCCCACTCCCATATGCTTTAAATCCTCAGCTTATTGTCATTTTTAGCCCCCCAACTGATTCCATTTTGGTATGAATTGTTCAGTCATAGGGCACATATACCAATTAGAAAAATTGAAAATGCCTTTTCCTTAGCATTTCTTGAATTCATTTAGGGAGATAAGTAAACTGGAGCCCATGTTATTTGCAGTAGAATGAACATAATCATTGTTTTTTTCCCTGCAGAGAATTGTTGGGGGAAGAAAATGAACTTCTTTTTTAAAGCAGGATTTTTGGGGCATTTTTCAGATAGCTACCTGGTGAGAGATGTTTGGATAATCAAACTTTCAGTATCACCTAACCAAGGTTTGTCTCCCTATTTCAAAGATTTGGCTCAGGGAATCTATAGGTCTCTGGTGGTATATAGGAGTAATTTCTGTATGTGTGTCTTCCCAGGTACTAAGACTGTCCCCATTTTGTCATCTGAAAACTTTGTAAGCACGGTTTTTACTTTATTCTGGATGGAAATGTTTAATAACACAGCATATTATGCTTGTGTTCTCTGGAGTTCACATTCATCCACTATTATCAATTGTTTCAACTAGTCATTCACTCATCTTGATGTTTAGGCCCTTGCTACTCAAACATGGTTCTTGGACTAGCAACATCAGCATCATTTGGGCACTTAATATACAGTAAAAGAGACACGATAAGTCAGTGGGAAAAGAAAATAGGCAATCTATATGGAGAAAAATAAACTGGATCCCTACCTTAACACCACAACCAAGGGGACTCCAGATGCATAAAAGGCCAAAATGTGAAAAATCAAACCAAGAAATTAATAGAAGTTAGTGGAGGAGAATGTCTATATACTGAGGGGTGTGGGGAAAATTTAACAATTTTTCAAAACCTGAAATTTCCCCTTCTAACCACATTCAGATATATAATTCAGTGCTGTTAATTATGTTCACAATGTTGTGCTACCATCACCACCATTCATATGAAAAACTTCACTGCAGTTGAAGTTATAATCCACATTTATAGATGAGAAAATCAAGGTTCAGAAACATATGTGATGTGCTCAAAGTCACATAACTAAACGCAGCCCTGGGTTTGAGTATCTTCTTTCTCTAGGGTCTGTATGCTATCATCTATTTTGTTTATCTAAATTATAGGCGAATTTTTTTATTTAAAAAAATGATCATTAATCTATATTGAGTTTTACTACTGGACTTGTTTGTATGGGAACTGAATGGGGAAGAAAAGGGAGAGAAGACAAAAGAAAATATCTGAGAGTTCAAGGAGGAATTGGAATAAACTGAAGACACAGATTACGGGCTGAAGCACTTTTCTGCAATTCGGAGAAGTTTTTTGTCCACTGTTCTTCCCTGCTTTGCTGAAGAGAGGGTACTGGGAGACACAGCCCTCTCTGTGACTTCCTCAGAGTAAGCTGGTAAGCAGATCCTTCCTGCGCCCCACACTTCCTTTTACCTGCTGTGTTCAGGACCTTAACCAGATCCTGGTTTCCTCCCTGAGCACTGTGAACCCTTTGACTCAACAACTGTTTCTTCGAAATGGAATATTCTACTGCCCTTCAGGGGGAAAAAAGACTAAGGGATGTTCCTTTCCAAAGTGGAATATTTCACTATTTATGTGGGGCTGCTTAACTCTTCTCTGATTTTAGGGTGTTATAGCTAACCCACACATGTGGGTTACCTTTTTTTTTTTTTTAAGAGAAGATGAACTAAGATGTATTGCTTAGTTTTTTTGCAACAGTAACAAACAATCCCAAGAGATCTGGGTGACTTACAACAACAACAAAATTATTTCTTGCTTAAGTTATATGAGGGTTGTAGATCTGGGCAGTGACAAGCTCTCTTACACTGTGTCTAATTCTGGCACCCAGGCTGAAGGGAGAATTTCTATAGGAGACCTACTGTTCTCATGGCAAAGGGCAGGAGCATAAGAGAACCTGGGCTGAACCATGTAATGAAAAGCCTCTGCTTAAATAAAGCTTATATCTTACACATGGACACTTACAGCCCACTGACCAAAGCACATCACAGGGCCAAGCCCAAATCAATAAGGTTATTGTGCATACTCCTCTCCTAGGATGTGGGGCAAATCAGTTAATACAGGGAGAGAGTACAAATATTTGAAAATAATATTATAGAGAATGGGCATGGGTTAGAGGAGGGGAATAGGGAGAAAGGGCGCCACTTGCTAGAATGTGGCACAAGGCAGGGTTTTATACACATAGAATGGGAAATAACTCAATTACTGACTCTCAGTGTTTAATTTTTTTGAGTACAAGTAATAGGCACCCAATTCAAATTAGCTACATGGAGAAGGGAACTAATGGGTTCATATAACTAAAAATCCAGGTGGAGTTCAGGCAGGCCAGATCTAGGCTCCCAAATGATATCACCAGGGAACACTTTCTCCTTGTTTCGGGCAGGTTCTTTCAAATAGTTTCAAGATGACCTCCAGAAGCTGCAGGTTTACAGTCTACCAATTTAGCAACCCCAATGGAAAGAAAAATATCCATTTACCAATAGGTCTAGAAAAGTCCTGAGGTTGACACTCATTGACTGTTTGTCTGGCTTGATTCACAGGCCCTCGCCTAGTCCGTGTGTCGAGAGGAATGCAGTGCACCCATTAGCCAGGCCTGGGTCAC
>PVKY010008395.1:0-14095 GCA_004027775.1 Bradypus variegatus
TGCCTTTCATTTCCATAGATTCTACTAGTTGTTTTTTTGAACTTTTGATTTCTGCCTTATGTATGCCCAGTGTTTTCTTTACAGCCTCTATCTCCTTTGCAATATCTTCTGTAAACTTTTTGAATTGATTTAGCATTAGTTGTTTGAATTCCTGTATCTCAGATGACGTGAATGTTTGTTCCTTTGGGCCATAACTTTGTTTTTCTTAGTATAGGTTGTAATCCTCTGTTGTCTAGGCATAGTTTCATTGGTTATCCAACCAGGGTTTCCCAGACCAGAACAGGCTCAGGTCCCAGAGGAAAGAAATATTCAGTATCTTGTTTCCCTGAGGGTGTGTCTTAGAACACTGCTCTGCCCTGTGCCTCGGGTCACTGTGCTTTTCTGCCCAGCAGGTGGCACCTGTCAGCCTATGATTCTTGACTGGTGTGAGGAGGTATTGCCGTGTTCCCCCAGGCTCTGGGGTCTGGTTCTGAATGGAAAGAGCCCCACCCCTTTCCTCTTAGAGAAGAGACCCCCTAGGGGGAGGTCATTAGCATTTCAATGGTCTCTCTCTCTGCTTGTGCTGTCCCCACTCTTCTCTGAATCACAGTCCAGGGAACTGTAATGGCTGAGGCTTTCTCCACTGAGCCAAAAAAGAAACAGATAGTCCCCTTCAGACAGCCCAAGCAAGGTCAGTTATCACCCAATGCCTCTGTCTGTTTTCTGGGGATTCATACTTGTAGTGAGCAGTTCACCCTCACTATTTAAAACCCCAGTTGGAGCTCAGCTGAGCTGTATTTGCTTGCTGGGAGAGAGCTTCTCTCTGGCACCACAAGGCTTTGCAGCTCAGGCTATGGGGGAAGGGTCTCCCTTCTTGGATCTGCAGGTTTTACTTGCAGATTTTATGCTGTTATCTCCAGCATTCCTCCTAATACAGGTTGGTGTGTGATGAATGGACGGTCGCATTTGTCCCCCCACAGTTTTTCTGGATAACTTACTATTTGTTTCTGTTTTTTTTTAGTTGTTCCAGGGGGACTACTTAGCTTCCACTCCTCTCCATGCTGCCATCTTCCCAGTTTATTGTTTTTAATAAAAGTTCAACTGATATACATTCATGATGATTACAGATTTATTTAGATATATTTTTGTTTCTTTGTGAAGATTACACAGTTTAAATGTCATCTTATTTTTAAAACTCCACAAATGTAATTTTTGTAACTACTTATTCCTAATATATATTATTGATTTCTGTGATCACCATTGCATCTTACTTCATTCATTTGTTTGCATTTTTCTTCTTGATTCAATTATGGAACAGTTCTTTCAGGGAGAATGTGTGAATAGTAATTCATTCGTTATATGTGGAAATATGTTTATTTCAACTTTACTTATGAATTATAGTTTATCTGGGTTTAGTATTATATCTTAACATTTGCATTTTGAAGGTCATGTTCCACTTTTTTCTGATATACTGCTGCTAATATCTGCTATCAGCATGCCTAGTCTCATTTTTGTGTCATTAACTTTTCTCTCTGGTAACTTAAAAGATCTTTTCTTTGCTTTTATATTCTATAATTTCATTATGACAATCTAAACCCATTCAAGCTTCTGGGTATTTGTACAGTTTATGTTTCTAAAGTGGGTTATCTTTCCTCAAGACTGGAATATCCTCCAACATTAGCATTTTTACTATTATCTTGTCCCCAGTTGCTCTCATTTCACACCAGATTCTCATGCCCTGAATGAACTCATTCTACCCTTCATTTATCTTAAATTTCCCTTTCATATTTCCGTTCCCTTATTTCCATATTGTATTTTGCATGATGTCTCCAGTCATTTAATTATCTCCTCGGACCTGAGCTCATGTGTTATCTATCTATGTATTTAATATTTAAATATAAATGGCTACAAAATTATTTTTCCAATCTATTATACTTTCTAGTTTGCTCTTATCTCATGACTTATATTCCCTTTTTGTACTTCTTCAGTTGTTTTGAACATATTTCCTAGTCTTATTCAAAAGGCTTTCCTTGGTTCTTGAAAGGTGAGTACTCCTATAAGTTCCACCTCCCAACTCTCTTTTATAGTGATAAGTATAATATTCTGCTTTTAATTTTTTCATTGTCAGCTTAACTTTATCATGGATAGTTTTCCACAGAAGCATTGATGTCCTTGTTGGTAATTGCATGATTGCCTTCCCAAGAACCTAGGTATTTTGTTAGTATTATAATTTTTGTTGTTGCTAAATTTCAATGTAAGATTTTTACACACTGCATATGTAATACAAATTCTGACCTGATGCACACAATTTGAGTTTGTGGTCTTGATTTGTCACACACTACAAAGAAAGGCATGTTTACTTTAGTGCCTTAACTCTGAGTTAAATTATTTTAGTCCTCTCCCCAGAACATAGCAGTCCTTCCTAAATTCTGACATCTTCCCCAGAATTTTAGCTCCCATGAGGTTGGGTTTGCAATGTGGGTCCATGTTCCTATATGGTTGAAACTCCAGCTCTTAGATTGTGTATGTGCGTGTGTGTGCATGCGTGTGTATACACACAACCTTAGAATATTTCTAATATACTGGTGGACTATTTTGTTTCAACTGCCACTTACCTATGTAGCTTTGTTTCCCATATTAATTTCTTTATTTCAAGCTTAGGTATGAAGTTTATTACTTTCATATTTTATACAGACTTCTTATGTCCTAGAACCAAGTGATAGTTTTTCATGTTTTTGTAACCATTAACTTTGATTCCTAATTTGATTGGAAATACAGTTTTCACATTTATAGACATTACAAGGTAATATTTCAACACACTGAAACAATCAGGCAGTATGTGACCTGTTAATTGACTCTTAGAAACTGAAGTATAAACTAGCATGCTACCTTCCTTAAATCCATGAAGAGAAAAGAGATTCTCACAATAATAGGCATAATTCCCCCCTGTATTAAATTATAAGTGATATCAAAATGTAATTGTTAGTATCTTTGACATGGTGTTAATAAAGAGTATTATTCCATTAAATGTATCAGAGCAGTGGAACCTAGAGCATCACCCATGGATTAGAATTTGACCTTCACTAGGTACCATCACTGCCTGGCAATCACCAGTCTGGACACATAGATTTCACTCTTGTGTCTCTGGTCTTCTTGTTTTTTATTTGCCAGATCACCATTCCCCTTTTATAAAATGTATTTGATTAGTTTAAGCATAATAACTTACTTACAAGTCTTGGCTAAAGTCTTGCAAAGATGCATACCCTTTTCAGTTAATGGGCCATAAAGCTTTGATTTATTTTTACAACTGCTGAACCTCAGCCACTTCAATGCATTTCCTAGCACTTTAACTCTCAAGGTGGAACATTGTTACCAAGTTCCTGCATAGTCCTGATGGTACCCACATGAGGCATTTTTTAAAAGTCACTTGTGCTGGTTTAAATCACAGCACACGTGACTTTTATATGCCCCATAAAAAGTCATGTGTTTTAATGCAATCCTGTGGGGGCACACCTATTGTGGGTGGGATATTTTGGGTAGGTTGTTTCCATAGAGATGTGGCCCACCCAATTGTGGGTGAGACCTTTTGATTAGATTATTTCCATGTAGAGGTAACTGCACTCATTAAAAGTGGGTCTTAATTAGTTTACTGGAAGAACTGAAGAGAGCTCAGAGCTGACACAGACACTTGGAGATGCAGACAGAAAGATGTTTGGAGATGGTAAGCTAAGAGATGAAGCCCAGCATTTGCCCTGGGGAAGCTAAGTGAGAACCTACAGATGTTGAAAGAGAAAGCCACTGGAATCCAAAGCTGAAAGCAATGCAATCTGGAATCAAAGGACCAGCAGATGACAGCCACATGCCTTCCCAGCTGACAGAAGTGTTCTGGACACCAATGGTCTTTCCTCAGAGAAGGTATCTACTTCTTGATGCCTTAATTTGGGTATTTTCATGGACTTCAAACTGTAAATTTGCAACCTAATAAATCCCCATTTTTGAAAATCAGTCCCTTTCTGGTATTTTGCATTTTGGCAGCTTTAGCAAACTGGAACATCACTCTTTATATTATATGCCTCCGTCTCCACATTTTATGGTAGTATTGCTTAAGTGTTATGGGAAGATGAATAATTAGTTCAAAGAAGCACCAGGCTTAGAAATCAGGGCTTGTCCCCATGCAAAATGACTCAGAGTCTATTAGTTCTTTCTCATTGTTACATCACTACATCATCATCTTTCTCCCAAATTGTTTTAACAGGCTCAAAGCCTGTTTTATTCTCTAATCTTGGTGTTTACAATCTCTTGCTGTTTATACAACTTTCACAGCCATTCACTATATAATGGAATTAATCATAACACATCTCTGATTTTTAGCACTTTCAGTATTTTTTCTTGGCCAAAGAGATGAAATCTAACCTTTGTAATATGACCTTCAAGGTCAAGTATAATCCTGTCACAGTATAGACATATTTCATAAAATCTCATTTCTTTTTAACTTTAGAGTTTGGATTTACAAAACAAACAAAAGAGAAGAAAATTTGTGCCATTCATTATAAGGTATTTTCTCTGAGAATAAAATACGTACATTTCTATCCCAGGAAATAGGATAGAAAGCTCCAAAAAAGGTCAAGTTTTGAGATACTGGAATTGTTGGATTTAAAATAGATTACAAATCAGAGAACAATTGTAGTGGGCAACCTAGTCCACCCAGAAAGTATTTTTGATTGGTTTCACTTATTTCCACTAGCAATACAAATTAGATAAGCAAATAACTTGGATTCTATTGTCTGAATTTTAGGAAGAAATCATACAAAAGAAGAATGAGTACCCTTTTCCCCAAATCACATGCAAAAACTTCTGTTGTAGTAGATTTAGCTTAGGGACAAATTAAAAGTGTACATTGCTTTGTCGAACTGTATTCCAAAATAGGGTATCAAACATTTTGTAATTTTCATTTAAATTGTTAGGAAGCTTGGATCTATTACTTAATCTGTCTTCCAGTTCAGTGTTTAATATAGCACTGAATAAATGATGTAAGTTGTCAAAGGATGAGTGATCAATTAAGAGCTCTGCTAGTAATTGATTTATTTTTCTTCAATAAAGTTGCATAAAGAAAAAGAATAATAAGGTGGTATATGGGAAAATACCATTAATGCAAGTGAAGGATTATAGGTAACAGTAACATTGTCATTTTCTTTCATCAATTGTAGCAGGATACTAAATCAAAGCTGAGCATCAAAATAGGGGTAGAAGGGATATGAGATTTTATTTAATTTTTTTCAAGCTTTATGAAGGCTCTCAAATTGATCATGGTGTTCAATGCATAATGTGATTATATCAAGAGCAACTGATGGTACACTTTGGATGGATTGAATGGCATGTGATAAAACTGTAAAACAAGAACACATGTGATGTAAGCCGTATACATCCCAAGATGAAGCACACTTGAACAATTTTTCCTTGATCTAGGCATGAAGGAAATTCAAACCTTACCACTGGTGCTACTTCCATCATTTCCTCAATTCCTTCATAGACACAGTCAGTCTTCCAAAATTTCCTTTATGTACCTTTGTGTAGCAAGAAGATAGAGTCTAAATTACTAAATTTTGGTAATTCCAAACCTATCATTTATATTAGAAGGAATAATGAAAATTCAGTAAATCATGAAATTAAAAGTAATGTTAAAAATGTGTGAAAGATGTTTGGAAGGGATTGTTATGCAGAGCCAGTTTGAATGTGGCCTTGAAGCAATAGAGATTTCCATTTTCCTTGTGATGTGCAAACAGGGATTAAGACAACTCTGTTAGAGACTCTCCAGTAAACACACAGGAGGTTGTTATATTTTATGGAATTTATGGCAAATGGGCCTTAGAAGCCTATAACCCTCCAGACTCATGTGATTTTCTTTTATCTTGCTATTTTCATTCTGCACAAGGTCTCCTTCAGAGCCCAATGGACCTGCTTATTCCTCAGAGTGTAAATGACAGGGTTCAGCAATGGAGTTGCCACAGTGTTTATGAGGGTAGCCTCTCTGTTGAAGTCTAGCCTGCTTGTTTGCTTTGGTTTCACATAAATAAAGACACAGCTGCCATACATGAGCGAGAGGACAATGAGGTCAGAGGAGCAGGTGGAGAAAGCTCTGTGTCGCTCCTTGGCAGTTGGGAGATGCAAAATTGTGACTATTATGTTAACATTTGCAATGACCGTTATGTTAAAGGAAGTCAGAAGGATGAAGAAAGTGAGGCGGAAGGCCAACATTTCCACAGATGTGGTGTCAGAACAAGAAAGGTGGATCAGAGGGCCAAGGTCACAGAAGAAGTGCGGGATGACTCGAGGGCCACAGAAGGATAACTGGGAAACTTCACCACCAGACCAGTGATGAGAAGGAAGCTCAGAGCAAAGCAGGCCATGACCAGGATGAGGCAAATGCTCAGGTTCATGATGGTGGGGTAATGCAGAGGCTTGCAAATGGCCATGTACCGATCCACAGACTTCACACTTATCAGGAAGAAAAGAGTTGCTCCCAGAAATAGAAAAATGAAAGCTTGAATGAAACAGGCTGAAAATGAAATTGTTTGCCTGCCTAACAGAAAGATGGCCAGCAACTCAGGAATGGCAGCACCTGTGAGGCAACACTCAGTGAAGGAGAAAATACTGAGGAAAAAGTACTTAGGAGTGTGGAGATGGGTGTCAGCACAGGTGATGGTGACTATGACCATGTTTCCTGCAGTGGAGGCCAGGTGTGCCAGCAGGAGCACCAGGAAGAGGACCTTGCCCAGGTGCTGTATCACAGGAACCTCCAGGATGAATCCTTGGACAGCTGTTCCTTCCCCATTTCCACAAACATCTTCTTCCCGAGCAGCATCACCCACTCGTATTAACCTACAATGAGAAATCATGGCTGAGCAGTGAGTTTTCACAGGAGCCCAGTTCTAAGCCTAAGCAAAACAGCAAAATTGTTCAGTGAATTTGTTCTTTTATCAGAAGGACCTGAATTCAATACTAGCTCTTCACTAGACAAATTTAAACAAATTTTAAATCACCCTCCTTGCAATACATAGAATACCTTGAAAATACAAGAAAGTCATTTACTCTGCTGTCACATGTGAGCCTCTGATCTATTCTGCATACCATTCTGGGTATAGTGAGTCACTGCCAAGGAATATAAAAGAGTAGCAGTGGAGAGAACAAACAGAACCATCTTGACTGTGTGGCCAAGGTTAACACCATGTACAGATAGTGTACCCCTAGTATGTGATGAGAAGGACCCTTCACCTCTGGGGTATTCTTTTCAAAAACCATAAGCCCACTCTGAAAATGAGGACAACATCACACAAACACAACTTGAGAGACACTCTACAAAATACTGGATCAGTCTTCCTCAAGATTTTTAAGGTCATGAAAAATAAGGAAAGACTAAGAACTCACAGACCATAGGAGACCAAGGAGACATGAAAATTAATTGCAATGGGATACTCCAGATTGGAACCTTGAACCAGAAAGAACACATTAAGGAAAAACTGAAATCCATGTAAAGTCTGAAGTTTAGCTAACAGTAATCTACCAGTGTTGATGTCTCAGTTTTGACAAATGTACCATGGTGATGCAAGATGTTAACAAATAAAGGAAACTGTACAGGAACTCAACTATCTGTGCAACTTTTCCATAAATCTAAAAGTAATGCAAAAAAAAGTTTACTTAAAAACAAAAAATATAAGAAAACTATTAATTACAAAGCTCAGCTTGAAATAAATGTAGAAAGAAGTGAAAAGGAAACACAAGTACAGTAATCAATGATAGTTGAAGCCAAGTAGTCCACCAGATGTTGGACATATTGTAAGTGTACACATGTACACATGTACATACACACACATATCTGAGAGTGGGCATTTGAACAGAACAGAAAAATGGATCCAGACAGCAGGCCCATGTTCATGGGCACTAAAATTGAGATCCTGGAAAAATATCAGAATTTAGGATGGACTGCCATATTCTGGAGAATAACAGCCCAAAAATGAGGCATAAAATCGAGCATGCATTTCTTGCTTTATTTGGTATTATGTGAGAAATTGAGCCACAAACCTCAGGTGTCCTTCAGAAATTGTTCTATATATGCTGGGCAAAATCTCAAACTGATGCTTGGCAGAGCCAACCATAAAATTACTACCATGGGCATTTAGGACTTCAATGAAAACCTACACCTGATATATGTAAGCTTATACTGAAAAATTAAAAATTGTAAGAGGAAACATAGTACTATAGAAGAGAGTTAGGAGATAGAACTTATAGCAAAATTCACCTTTCAGAAACTAGAGAAATGAAAGTCTTCTGAGTGAGACTAAATAATATGTTGAAAACATTTGAAGAGATATAAAAATAGCAAATGAATTCATAAGGCAAGAATAGCAAATAGAAAACACAACAGGCAAATTTAAAAATAACTACATGGAAATTCTGGAAAGGAAGAAATGGATCAAACATTACCTCAACATATCTATGAAGACAACTAAAGGATTCTGTAGATGTCATTCAGAATACAATAGAGAAATGTCAATGGAGAATATAAAAGAGAAGTTTAGAAACATGGAAGATGGAAGGCACAGATTCAGGGCATATCTGATAAGTCTTTGAGGAAGTAAAATGAAAACAAATTGGACAAGATAATAACCCAAAAGGTAATGCCATAATGTTTCCCAGACTTGAAAATATATGTCTCCACAGAATGATAAAATACACAAATTCTTGAGAGGGATTAGAGACATCATAGCGAAATTTCCAAATATCAAAACAAAGATGAAATCTTTCAAGTTACTAGAGAGAGAAATTGATTATTCAAAAACAACAGTCATTCTGAGATCAGACATTAGCAACAACATCCTAGAAGACACTGGACCATAATCTGCAAGATGCAAAAATGATAAACATTTTTTTTTGGCAAGTAAGATTGTGCGTTTATTGGAGGCTTCCATGGGATCTTCACCCTCAGTTTTAGGAGGAGAGACAGCAATTCCTTGCTATGACAGTCGGCACTGACCAGAAAGGAAGGCAAGTTTTTTTTTTTCATTTTATTGAGATATATTCAGATGTCAGGGAGTCATATAAAACAAATCGTAGGTTCGATTGTTCACAGTACCATTACATAGTTGTATGTTCATTACCAAAATCAATCCCTGACACCTACATTAGCACATATACAAAAACAACAAGCACACCAACCCAAAGTGAAAAAGGACAATCAAAGTGAGAAAAAAAAAAGAAAAAAAGAACACTGGGTGCCCTTGCCCATTTGTTTGTTTGTTTCAGAAGGGAAGTTTTTATAGTGGGAATTGACAAAGGTGACATGGAGCCAAGAGAATGCACGCACATAATTGCTGACAAAGTTAACTCTTTCTTAAAGTTTGTCCCTCTGGGCACAATGTCCCAGAAAATTAACTTTAGGGAAGATAATGAAGGCACAGATCTGAGAGAATATGAACATGATTTGGCATAATTGCTGATGAAGTTATAAGAATTCGAGGTTATTGGTGACTGAAGCAGCATTACTTTATTACAATCCACCACATCCCACAATTCTTACAATCTTTCTGCCACCTGTTGCACATAAGTCTGTGAGTGGGAATAGGACAAGTTTACAGCCCATGTGTTTGAGAAATAGGTCCACAACTATGCTATCAATAGCATGAAGACAGACAAATAATCAGTACTGTTGGTGTGCCAATAAGAGTATAACTCAAATGCAAGTGTAGATGAGTGAGCTAAGAGGAAAAGGAGTCTATAAACCCTAACTTTTGGATAAGGTTTATAGAATTTTGTATGTGTGCTAAGATATTGGTAACACACTTATGTTCATTTGGTATATGAGCAGCAAGTGGTGCAAATCACAGCACAAGTACCAAAAGTACCACCACTCTAAGACCTTACAGGTTTTTTAAAATTCAGTTTTATTGAGATATATTCACATACCATGCAGTCATTGATGGTGTACAATCAACTGCTCACAGTTGTGCATTCATCACCCCAATCTATTTCTGAACATTTCCCTTACACCAGAAAGAATCAGAATAAGAATAAAAACTAAAAATAAAAAAGAACACCCAAACCATCCCCCCATCCCCACCCTATTTTTCATTTAGTTTTTGTCCCCATTTTTCTACTCATCCATCCATACACTGGATAAGGGGTGTGCAATCCTCAAGTTTTCCAGAATCACACTGTAACCCCTTGTAATATACTTTGTTATATAATCGTCCTCAAGATTCAAGGCTAGACATTCCTGGCTGCATGTGGAATCTGGGGCGATGGAGGGGGCTAGTCACATGAGGCCCATATCCTCACTGAGACTGGGGCTGAGGGTGGCCTACAGGGCCCTGGCTGCAGCCCCAAGCCACTTTGCCTATGAACAGAACCTCGTGTCCCAGCCGGATGGCTGTGCCTCTTTCCTGCAAGGTGACACCTCCATCCTGGCAGGCATGTACGGGCCAGAGGAGGTGAAGGTCAGCAGAGAGATTTGTAACAGGACCACACCTGATGTGGTCCTGAGGCCGAAAATCGACCTGCCTGGCATGGCGGAGAAGAGCTGGGTGTGGCTGGTTAGGAACATGTGCAAGGCCGTGGTGCTGGGAGCGCTGCACCCCCGCACCTCCATCACCACCTCCATCACCATGGTCCTGCAGGTCATCAGCGATGCCGGTTCCCTCCCTGCCTGTTGCCTGAATGCCACCTGCATGGTGCCGGTGGATGCAGGTGTGCCTATGAAGGCCCTCTTCTGCGAGGTCACCTGTGCCCTGGACTCTGATGGGAGCGTTGTGCTGGACCCCACAGCCCAGCAAGAAAAGGAGGCCTGGGCAGTTCTGACCTTCACTCTCGACAGCATGGAACAGAAGCTGCTGATGTAGACCACAAAGGGGCTCTAATGTGATGCTCAACTCCAACAGTGCCTGGTGGCTGCCCAGGCTATCTCCCACCATGCCTTCTTCTTCTACCAGGAGTTGCTACAGAGACTCTACTCCAAGAGCTGAGGCCACCTGGGTGTGGGGCCCTCCTACTGCCACCTCCACTGCCTTCCACAAATAATAAACCAGTGGCCTGGCCTGGCCTCTGTCCCTGTGTCATCGTGTGAGCTTATGGTCTTGAAGCTGCAGGTGGAGGACAGAGCCTCAGTTGCTGACATGCCAAGAGAGCTGCGGTGCAGCTCCCAGACCCAGAGGGTGCAGACACCCCCACCCTCCAAGGATACCACTAATAAGAGCTCATAGCTATTGAATGAATGAGTCAATATTCATTCATTCCAACAGATGCCTGTTGAGCACCTCCTACGTGCAGGCCTTGTTAGGTGCTCAGGAACTAGCAGTGAACTAGGACCCTACGTCCAGTGTTCAAGGAACCTGGAGGAGATAGACAAATAAATTGGTGCTTGTCAGATGATAGTAAATACCATGAAAAAAACAGAAGAGAAAAGGGGGTTTGGGGGGTGCAAATTGGAAACATTGGAGAGGGAAGCTTTTGTGGGAGGGAGGGGGACAAGCTGAGTGCCTACCTAAGGCAAGAAGGCCGTGAGCTGGTGGCTCAGGGAGGGAGGGCTTCCAGGCAAAGACCTGCGGCCAAAACTATCTCAAGACCAAAGGGTCAGGGGCCATCAGGAAGGGCAAGGTGGCTGGAGCTGAGGAGAGCAGGAGAGGGAGGTGATGGGGTCAGGGAGGGAGCTGGCTCCAGGCACCTCTATAATCCAAGGACCCAGGGAAGTGGGGACATGTACCCCACAAAGATATGTTTCAGTCCTAATGCCCAGTCCTGTGGATGTGAGCTCATTTGTACTTTGTAAGATTTGTTGCTTCGGCCATTTCTTTTTATTTACAGTTTGGGTTCAGAGCAAATCAATTCCATAATGAGAAGTTACCATCAAAGCATAAATACACCAACACAATAAACAATCTGAAGCAAATGTAAAAAAGAAAAAAAAGAAGAAGATTCAAGGCTACTGGGTTGGAGTTTGGTAGTTTCAGGTATTTACTTCTAGCTATTCCAATGCATTAAAACTTAAGAAGTGTTATCTATATAGTGCATAAGGATGTCCACCAGAGTGACCTCTCAGCTCTATTTGAAATCTCTCAGCCACTGAAGCTTTATTTCATTTCATTTTGATCTCCCTTTTGGTCAAGAAGATGTTCTCAACTCCATGATACTGGGTCCAGGTTCATCCCCAGGAGTCATATCCTACATTACCAGGGAGATCTGCACCCCTGGGAGTTAGGTCCTATGTAGAGGGAAGGGCAGTGAGATCACCTGCCAAGTTGGCTCAGTTAGAGAAGAGAGGGCCACATGTGAACAACAAAGAGGTACTCAGGGGGAGACTCTTAGGCAAATTGTAAGCAGGTTGAGCATCTCCTTTGCTGTAACAAGCTTCATAGGTGCAAGCCCCAAGATAGCAGGCTCAGCATATCAAGCCATCAGTCCCCAATGTTTGTGACAACATCATCAACAATCCAGGTGAGGAAGCCCAACACCTCCCCATCCTCCCCCAGCTCCTCAAGGGGGCCCTGATGTGTGGGATGTGTTGCTATTTCACTCTAACCTATACTGACCTACCATATCTCACTTCCTATTAAAATTTCCATGTAATTGTGGTGTCTGAACAAATTAATTGTTGAAGTTATATTGTTTAGAGTATATAGAACTTATACCAAATAAACATCTATTCCCTTGGTCTCACATGGAAGTTGAAGTTTTAAAACACAGTCAGGAGGAGGGGCTAAGATGGTGGCATAGAGAGAAGTGGAAGACTGTTAGTCCTTCCCAAACAATTCATAAATGACCAAAAAACTAGTAAGTAACCTGGAATAACTGCAAGGAGAAAAACATGACTGTCCACTCATCATCCACCAACCTGAATTGGGAGGAATGCCCGAGATCGCAGCATAAAATCTGTAAGTAAAACTGTGGACTTATGCTGAGAGCCAAGAGCCGAGAGCTGAGAGCCCCTCCCTCATGGAAGCCTCATGGTGCTAGAAAACAGCACTCTTTCAACACAGCTCCAACTGAGGTTTTAATATTAACTGCTCAATACAGACATGGAATCCTCAACAAGCAGACAGAGGCTTTTTGGGATAACTGACCTTGGGAGAGTTGAGGGATGTATCTGTCTCGGGACCTGGAGTCTAGAGGCTGATGGGTGAAGCTGGGAGCTTTTCTGTCCCTTTCTATCTGTGTGGAGAAAAACTGCAGCCATTTCCAGCCCACAGCACTTTGCAGTAAAGACAACCTCAGCCATTTTAAAACCAAACAGTTGGAACAGCAGAGTCAGAGAAACAAAGAACTTATTGATATGTAGTGACCTCTCTGGAGTGGGCATAGCTTCCCAAGAGGAAAGGGAGGGGCCCAGCTCTACTGCCCACCTTTCTGGAACCAGACCCCAAAGCCTGGGGGAGGAGAGCCACAAGCCACACCCTCTTATACAGGCAGTGACAGGCTGCATCTGCCAAGCAGAAAATCACAGGTGAATTATTCCTCTAAGAAAAACCAGCAGGGAAACCAGATACTGAATATTTCCTCCTTCTGTGACCTGAACCTGTTCTCATCTGGGAAAACCTGATTGGGGTGGCCTGGGAGGTCAGATGCCTAGACAACAGAAAACTACAACTTACACTAACAAAAACGAAGCTATGACCCAGTCAAAGAAACAAACGTACACTTCAATTGAGATACAGGAATTTAAACAACTAATGTTAAATCAATTAAAAAAGTTTAGAAAATATTTCACAAGAGATAGAGGCTGTAGAGAAAACACTGAACATATATAAGGCAGAAATTGAATGTTCAAAAAAACAAACAGTAGAATATATGGAAATGAAAGGCATAACACAAGAGACAAAAGACACAATGGAAATATACAACAGCAGATTTCAAGAAGCAGAAGAAAACACTCAAGAACGAAGAACAAAACACCTGAAAGCCTACATGTAAAGGAGCAGATGGAGAAAATAATGAAAAAATATGAGCAATGTCTCCAGGAACTTAAAGATGAAACAAAGTACAAGAATCTACATAGCATTGGTGTCCCAGAAGGAGAAGAGAAGGGAAAAGGGGCAGAGGCAATAATAGAGGAAATAATCAATGAAAATTT
>PVKY010008396.1:0-14116 GCA_004027775.1 Bradypus variegatus
GATGAGAAGAAATGCAGAATCCTGGATACATCTGGCTTCCCTCCCTCATCTGCTGCCCTTCCAATCCAACTGGCACCGGGCACCACAACAGCTTCCTAAGTGGATTCTTGCTTTTCCTCGTCCCCGACAATCCATTCTCTGCACGGCAGACAGAACAAGCTTCTAAATCTGCAGAACAGAGCCTGGTGCTCCTTGCATCTTCCAATGGCTACCATGACACTTAGAACAAAGAGACCACCCCCCCCCCGACCATGGCCTTCAAGGCCCTGCTCCTTGGCTCTTGCCTCCAGTTCCTGTCACGGGGCCTTTGCATGAGCTGTTTGCTCTGCCCGGAGACTTTCCAGAGTTGCCTCTTCTTTCCACTTAATTCTCAGCTCAAAGGTCTTCCATGAGGCCACCCTGGGCCACCCAGACCAGATAGGAACACCACGTCCCTCTCAACCATGCTTACTCCTGCTTTAAATTAGGTTTTTCATGTATGTGTTTATTTTGTTATCTATTTCCCTGACTATACTGAAGAGCCTCAAAAAAGCAGGAGCCTGTCTTTCCTGGCTGCTGCTCATCCCCAGTTCCTGGAACATAGCAGGTCCTCCATAAATATCTGTTTAATATAATTATCACACTAGACAACATGACTGAACTATGTTCTCCTGTGTTTCTACATAATTACTTTCTTTACATTAAGTTCCAGTCAAAAGGACAAAACAAAACAAAAACCTGCAAGCAAGAATGATACATTTTGAAGCATATCTGTGATTCTTCCTGCAAAAAGTTCAATTAAATGATGAAACAAACTTCTAGCAGGACTATGAGGAACAAATGCTTTGCATTACAACATAGCCACTCAAAAGCTCCCCCACATGCTTGCAAACAGTATTTTTAAAAGCCTTATCAGGAACTGGACAATTTCAAAACTCACTGATCTTGATAACTCTTCCAAAAACCTGTCTGCCAAATGACATACTGTTTCCCTTTTCTCAGGCATTCACCTTTAAACTCCTCTCCAAAGTGTTTACAATTTTAAAATCTCAACTTAGCTCCAGGCAATCGTCCATCCACATATTCACTATTTTTATCACCAAATATACTGGAAAAAAGGAAGTAACCTGCTTTAGCAACTAAGATTTGCCCAAAAAGGGGGGAGGGGGTGGCTCAGGTGTTAGAAAGTTTAGTTCTTATTTGATCCTCCTTCTGAGATTAACATGCAAGATACTTGTGACTTTGAAAACCCCACTCAGTCCCTGCTCAAAATTAGGAGGAAACACAAGGTGTCAAGAGGTATATGCGAGAATCAAGTTCCTTCATTTTATATCACAATGAAGATTGTTTAAGTGGCTAAAAGGATTATTCAGAAACAAATCTGGGTCATCTAAAAACTGGATGGAAATGGATTCTGCAACAATGAAGAATCTTAATTAGCTGTGGTTAATCACTTAGATGATGATATTCACAAATACTGAAAAACTAAATGATAGTACTATCCTCTAAAATCTTTCCTGCTAAATCATCCCATAACTTATCATTTCAAAGTTCAGAATCAGTACTGCATTTAGCATCTCTGCTAAACAACACTTTGGGCACCATTCATGTTCTCTTCTGAATAATCATCCAAGATGATATTTTTGTATTTCCATAATGCTTTCAATGCAAAAAATTAAATTAGGTTCTGCCTAACATGTAAAATTAAAAAAAAATGAGTAAACAGAATGAGCATTTGATCCAATATTTCATTCATCAACCCCCCTCTAAGGCACTTAAGTGATCAAAATTAATGAACCTTCTTTAATCCATGGGGAAAAAAGATATTAGGTGTCTAAAAGGAAGCTGTGACTTCCCCAGATCAACTGAGCAATGAAACCAAAAAGAGACCCAACATTCTCAGCCATTTGGTTAGCTTTTACATAGTTCAAAGAAGTAAAACTTGACATAGCCACCCCCCAATTTCAATCCTCCTAAAATAAGGAATTTTTAACAAGTTATTATGAAATCTCCTATTTTGGACTCCTGAATGACCAAATGGTGCCCCAAAATTTCAAAACATGTCACTGAGTCCAAAGAAGATACTTGCTGGAATCAAACCCAGAAAGAATAGTGTAGTGAATGTCTCAGCTGAATGCACAAAGGTCATGGGCTCAGAGGCATATACACACCTGGGTTTAAATCCCAGCCTTGCTACTTTTTAGTTACATGACTCAGGGCAAGTCACTCAACGTCCCCAGCCAAAAGCAGGTAACAACAGCCACCCTGTCTTGGAGGTTTATAGAGAATACTGGTCAAGGCCTAGGAGGGTTTTGGTCTCAGAGCTAGCCCTGCGGTAACCAGAAAACTCTTTTAGTATAAAATCAGAAAAGCCTTTTGCTGAGTTTGCTTTCCACTTTCTAGCCTCGGTGCCTGTATGGTAGGGAATGAACATATTTTTCTTGGATGAGTCATGATTTTCCAGAGCTTCAGTGTCTTCATTCTGAATACCAACTCTCATTGCATCATACTGGGAGTCACAAAACAATTGGCAAAAATCAGAATAAATGAGAATGGACCCTACAAAGTGGTTCTCTTCAATAAATTCAAGATGCCAGTAGGTTTCTTATTATTTGTTTCCCTCTTGAAGGTTAAGTATTGGAAGAAAACCAAGTTAACTGGAATTCCTCTAGATTCTGGATGATCAGTCTAAACCTAGTGTGGGAAAAGGAGAGAAAAGAGAACAGTTGGCTAAGCGACATTTCCACAAGCAATGTTTGTCTAACACCTGGAATATTATGGTTTCCAGAGAGAAAAAACTGAGCAATGGTCTAAAAAATGTTGAAAATGCAAAGGACAAACTTGTAAAAGCTTATTCCTAAAAAGAGGGTTGGATGTTACCTGTACAGGTGAGGGTATGTTTTGGAGAGAGGGACAAGCCATGGGAGTTACTAGTTAACCTCTTTCAATTGTCCTTGGCCATTTGAAGGGCTCCATCCACTATCCACAGCGCCATCTACTGCCCAGGACTGGGTCTACAGCAGCCTCGGTTCTGCAGGGTTCCAAAGACTTTCAATGCCATGCCTCTCTTGGCTAAGTCACTTAGCAATGAAAAAGATGTCATTTCATGTTAAGAGGTGGGGGGTAGGTGGGGGGGATTGGAAATGGAAGTAATTTCCTTAGAATCTTTTAAGATAATCTTTTGGTTACCAACACATGGCAAGTGAGTAGTTTTACTTTTCCTCATCTTGGCTATAAATTCCACTCTAAACATTTTAATACACAAGTAAGAGTCATGTGCTCCAGTCTATGTAATATACAGCACATACATTTATCTTTTATTAAGTTTTAACATAATAGGAGTTACCTAACTACGGTGCCAAGAAGGTTCTTTCAACTGGGAATTGGAAGTATCATTCTGGGCTTTGAGAAGAAGGGAGTTCTGGGCTGCAGTTCAGAGCCCAGGTTTCCCCTGAAGTCCCTCCTTGTACATCAGGCCCTTAAGGACTAACACATCACCCTAACATGAAATGTACCAGGAAACCACTAGGGGGAAGGTCACCGGTTACCTGAGATTTACTACATCCAAACTTACTGTGCATGAGCATATACAGACTAGTTTTTCAGTCCTCAGCAAAACAACCACCCAACCTCAATTCTGATCTACAACTAAACCACAGACTTAAAATAGACCATGATTTAAAAGATCTGGGATACAAAGCAAAGCAAAGCAAAAAAAAAAAAATCTCATGTTCCAAATAAAGGAAATCCACAGATTGATAATTAAAATAAAAAAAAATAAGACTAATGACAAACACATGGCACCATGCACAGGATTTATAGTTCATCAGTCAGGCAATCAGGCAATGCACTGCCACCTCACTGCTTAATTAGTAACTTTATCTTCTGTATTAATGCTGTAGATTAAATACCATAAAGTAAATTAATGGGATGTTACCAAGGAAGAATTCAGCTTACCATTAATGTTAAAAAAAACAAAAACAAAAACAAGAAAAAAGAAACAATGCTTAATAAATAGTACATATGAATGACCAGGGGTGCTGATGTCAGGAAATAAATACAACAAACCAATATCCGTCTCTCTCCTGGAATGACTCTAAGTGTAAACTGGGGAGAAAAAAAAATCCCAAATAAATATCTTTAAAGTCAACGGGGAAAATAAAGAAAATGGAAGTCATGTTGCAAAAAATGCATATTCTACTATCACATTCCCCTTTTCAAACACAGCCCAGCTTGTAGTCCTCACAGCTCCAGCCAGGCAATGTTGTGACAGATGTGTGCCAGATTTTGCACAGGACATAACTTGGCCCCGAGGAAAAGCCCAGCGTTTGCCTGTATCTCAGACAGGAAGGAAAGCCTGGCGCCCCTGAATTTGTGGCTCCGAGAATCTGCCTGCCAACGCGAAGGAGTTAAAAAGCCAGGCGCCAGGTGTTTTCTTTCCGCTTTGCAGAGTAACTTAAGTATACACCCAAGTTATCTCTGCTTCCCTCCCCATCAGCCTGCTTGGAGAGAGCACCCTCAGAGCCACTGACACGGTGCCACTTGGGTTTCACATTATCGGGGCTCTGGGCTGGGCGGTATACACCGCCGGGATGTGTGTTATTGCCACGTGACTGAGCTCTGCCATGTGACGGGGGCACGACTGAGACCAAAGATAATTTCGTCCCTTTCAAATCTGTATGCTTGCAAAGAAAGTACAGACAATTGAGATCGTGGATGGAGCTGGAAGGGATAACCAAAACAAACAAACAACTTCAAGGGCTCTGGGTCTGCTTGCAATGCCCCAACTCCCAGCCAGGGATTGGGAGCGACTGTATTTCCCAAGTACCGAGCATCCGAGAGCAGGTTGGCTTTCTTTGCGAGCAAGCACAGAGACCGCGCAAGGGAAGGTGGCCGAGCAGAGTACCCGTCCCAGCGCCGGGCAGCTGCTCCAGCAGGAACCAGCCGGCGCGTTTCGGGCACCCAGCTCGCCCTCCGCACGCCGACCCCGGGCCCCGAGCACGGGCCAGAGCCCCCCTACCAGCGCGCGGCCTCCCCGCCGGGCCGGGACGCGATCGGAGCGCGCGGCTCGCCGCCCCCGGGAAAGCCGACCCCGGGTCCCGCCCACACTACTGGCCCCCGGGCGGGCGGGACGGAGAGCCCGGCCCAGGAGGAGGCCGGGGGCGCCGACCCCGCTGTGCCCCGCGCCCCCCGGCAGTGAGCGCAGCTTCGGCATTGTCCCGGTCGCGCCCCCAAATCGAAGCCCGCCGCCTCCGCCCCCAGCCCTGCCTTACCTCGGCCGCGCTCCCGGGCCCTCCAGGGGCCGGGCTCCAGAGACTGCGGGGAGGGAGAGTGGGGCTCAAGAGGCGCCGGAGGCCGAGCGTCGGGTCCGCACTGGCAGCCGCAGGCTACGGAGTGCTGGCCGCCGACACCGCGGCTGGCCCGGGACCCCGGTCCGGACGCGCGGCCGCTTGGAGGGCCCCGGCTGTCGGCGGCCGCGGTGGCTCGGTCGGCGCCCAGTGGGAGGGCTCAGAGAGGCTTCGCCGGCCAGCGAGGGAGGGAACTTGGAGCGAGTGGCAGTGGCCGAGAGCGCGTGTCCTGCGCGTGTGCCCACGCCCCTGGAGCGCCCCGCCCCACCCACTTCCTCCCCAGCCCACCCCACCTTCACCGCCCTGTCTCCTCCCCCATGCCTTTCCCACCACCGCCTCCACCCCCCACTCACCCCCACGCCGGGGAAGAATCTCGAAGATCCGGGACCACCGGGAACCCCTCTGGCTCTGGCCACAGGGCACCTGGAGCCTATTTCGTGGATGTGGTTTAGCCCTACTCGGTCCGGGACCCATCCTGAAGTTCCTGAAAGCATCTCTGTTTTCCAGTTTTCATAATACACCCATATGGGCCATCTTAGCTTTTGCAGGCTTAATTTCTCAAGGCATTTTGAGGACTCCAAAAATAAGTGTTGGAAGGAAATAGTAAAGACTATAGAAAAATCTCAAGCTAGAGTGGGGGCTCGTTAATGTTTCAAAATTAAGTAAGCATTTGGGGAGGCTTCATTATTTGTCTTATAAAGCATCTTTGCTACTGCTTTTCTTCAGAACTACTTAATAACTTGCTTGATGTTTTTGAGGGTTTTGTTTGAGGAAACAATGCATTCGTAGTTTTTGCTATTGAGTACTCTAAAAGATGGAATCCATATTTATTGAAATGACTGAATTTGAATGATACACAGTCACAAAATAGTTTCCTCCCAAAAATATTTGGCAAAGATTTCTTAGACCATTAGTACCTTTGAACTTGCATTCACCCCATTTTCTCAGGAAGATCATCTAGATTTGAGCGGTGGGATTATGCTTCTTTGTAGCAGAAATTATCAAATAAATAAAACTCAGACATCTGTAATAACTTTTCAGCTATTTACAAGAGCACCGTTTTAGGAAGGTGACATGAAAGTGGGCTTTAAATGGAACTTTCCTTTGGCATCCTAGTGTATTCCTGGCAATCACAGATTAGGTTTTGGTCTCCATTAACTCCGAAAGTCATGTAACTGCAGAACGAAGTTATTTTTCGTCTTTCCCATAGCAAGTTGAACCAAATTCTCTTCTCTTCCTCCAAAGGAGATTTTGCCCCAACCCCCTTCCTTTTGCTTTTTGAGAATTGCCCACACCCTTTCCATGTGATTCCTGTGGGAAGGACTAGGATGCAAATCTTCCCACCTCTGTGGTGGCACGTGATCTGGGCCAGCCAATTAGCGTACACCTCTGTTCCCTGGGAACAAAGATGGTTGGGAATTGGGGCCGCGAGGGGAGGCATGGGATCTAAGCAGGAAAATTCGTGGTCTTTTGGATGGTACTGATATGACGGCTCTTCACATCCGTTGTAAGCGTGCAGCAGCTGGAGACAGCCAAGAGAGGAAAAAGCCAAACCAAGGGAAGCCACGCTGAGCTAAAGAGAGAGTACGTCCCGGTGACAAACATGAACACCTCCAAAAAGCCATATCTGAAACTTGCCAAACCCCTGGACTTCCTGGGAAATGCACAAATGATTTGTCTTCCTTGCTTACGTTATTTTGAGTTAGGCTTCTTTCCAAAATACTCACTTAAAAAGCCATAAAATAGTCTTCTGTGGTTCATGCTCTGAAAATCGAGAATGTAACCAATGTGTTCTATGTTCTCCATGGCCTAAATTGCTTTTTGATAATAAAACATATGCCAAGAAGGTCATGGAGTAGAAAGTCCTAACTTTTAATAGAACTGAGGCTCTCATTTGGGTCATTACTACTGACCAATGAGGTTTTAATAGTCTCACATGGCCCTCAACACAACCAAAGACTAATACAAGGTGTGTTTAGAGAACAAGGAATAAAACAATAAAATATAAATGTCCTAACCAGAAAATCCCAGTAAATTTTTTATCTTATCAATTACCCCAGTAAAATGTGCCTTCATTATCCCCAATGTTTGCTGATATAGTACACTTCCTCTTTTAGGGACTAAAAATTTTAGGGACTGTCATAGACTTTTAGGGACTGTTGAAATTGGTTTGTTGTACTGGAAATGATTGTGTTGTATGTTGTTCCAGAGAAGTGGGTCATTAGCCTGTTTCACAGAAACTTTTGTCCCTGAGAATATGTAATGACATTTGAATAGTCCCCAAACCAGCATCCATACACTAATCAGTATATTGCTTAAACTATACTCACAGGTCATTGTGAAACAATAGTATCCATTCCTTCCTTCCCGGGGTTTTTGGCTGAATGGACAAAAAAGCACTGCTCTTGAACCTCTGATGGCAGGAGTGGTTTCATGGGGGAAAATACAACAGAAGTTCAGAGTTTTCACCACCACTCTTTCTTCAGATGCACACTTACCTAGTCCTGTCAACACTAGTGAAATTTAAAATGTATAAAAGCCCTTTGGTAGAATAATAATAGACCATAAACAGAGGCGAGCACAACCAAGGATGGTGAAGGAGGTGGTATCATCTCCAAAATTACGACAGGGTATCCTCATGGGAAAAGGAAAGAAAACTAGTTCTGGAATCCAGGTCCATCTCTGAGTGACACTTGTTCAAAATGGTTTGCTATGATTTCCCATGGACAATTTCAATCAAATGTCCAGAGTTCCCCAGCGTCCATGTACTAGACCTGCATGACATCTGTGCCTGTTTCTTTATCCAAGTATGGTGCCACAGTGTCTTAGTTTACCTGTGGTCAGACAATTTCATCTGTCCTGAACTCACCCTACAAATGTGGCATACCTCAGTGGTTTTCAACCCCTGAATCAGAATCATCTGGAGATCTCCTAACAACCCCCAGTTCCAGGATGGGGGGTGGTGCTGGGCATGTGTATTTTTTTAAAGCCCCAGCCCCACCCCCACCCAGGGTTGTGCTGATCCACCAGGCTTAAGGCAAATAAGATCTGTGAGCCACAGGAAAAGATTTTAAAAACCCTCATCCCTCAGCTTAGTCTCCGTTGACTTAGAATCATATGTAAAATTAAAGTTATCGATTGAACAAGCTCCATTTGTCTTTTCCCCGTAACAGCCTTTAGCTCTTGGGAGGTTTCAGAGAGCACAGTGAGGAATACACCTTTGGAAGAGTGGGGGCAATTTTCCAGAAGCAATCACACTGGAAAAGAACAGCTCCCAGCAAGACCCAGAGATAAGAGAACCACTAAAGAGAAAAGTATTGTCAGTTACTGGGGAATTGAGCAGCTCCAAACAGCAGCAGCCCCTGGGGGTTCTCTCTTTATTGCAGATTTCATAGTTTATTCCTCCTTCACACTGATGACCAGAGAAATCAAAACAATTGAATTGTCTTCATTAATACTTACCTATATTATTTAATGCTAAAAATAGCTCCTGTTTCTTTGAATACTAAGTCTGTGCTAGGCAATTTACATGCCTCATTTTTAATACATGGCCCTAAAAATAAATATTATGATACCTACTTTATGAACCAGAAACTCAGGCCAAGGAAAGGTTAGTGGCATGTCCAACAGGACAGAGTTAGTAATTAGAGGATTTAAATTTGGTCCATGTGACTACAGAGTATCCTTTACCCTGAACCAATCTTATCTATGAATCATGCAAATCACCTATCTAGTAAGACCATCACTGGACACACGTGACTATTTAAATTTAAGTTAGCAAAATTAAATTGAATTAAGACTTCAGTTCCTGGGCCATGCTAGCTGCTTTTCAGGTGCTCAAGGGGCTACCACATTGGAAAATGCAGATAAAGAACATTTCCATTGTCAGAGAAAGTTCTACTGGAACAGACTGATGCTTCATAGATTTATCTGTATCATCAGTTAAGGCAGTGTTTTCTGTGACAGGATTTTCCAAGTAACCCTACCCTTTCATGTTAACTATCTTGATAGCTAAAACATATAATGAACCTTTATCGTTCATCAGCATAACACTCAACTGAGAGCCTTTTTAAGGCTTTCAGGGCAAACTGCCCACTCTTAAGGCACCCAAGTGGCATGCCATTGAGCCCATGTGTCCTTCTGACTTTCTGTTCTCCACCTGCACATGCTTCCTTCAGAAGTTTTGTGTATTGGGGTTCTCCAGAGAAACTGAAGAGATTTCATTTAGGAATTGGCTCATGCAACCATGGGAAATGGCATGTCTGAATTCTGAAGGGCAGGCTACCAGTTGGAAATTCTGAAGAAGGTGTTCTAGTTTGCTAATGCTGCTGGAATGCAAAACACCAGAGATGGATTGGCTTTTATTAAAGGGGATTTATTTGGTTACACAATTACAGTCTTAAGGTCATAAAGTGTCCAAGGTAACACATCAGCAATCGAGTACCTTCACTGGAGAATGGCCAATGGTGTCTGGAAAACCTCTGTTAGCTGGGAAGGCATGTGGCTGGCATCTGCTCCAAGTTCTGGTTTCAAAATGGCTTTCTCCCAAGATGTTCCTCTTTAGGCTGCAGTTTCTCAAAAATGTCACTCTTAGTTGCTCTTGGGGTGTTTGTCCTCTCTCAGCTTCTCCAGAGCAAGAGCCTGCTTTCAATGGCCAGCTTCAAAATGTCCTTCATCTGCAGCTCCTGTGCTTTCTGCAAAGTTTGCCTCTTGGCTGTAGCTCCTCTTCAAAATGTCACTCAGCTGCACTGAGTTCCTTCTGTTTGTCAGCTCATTTATATGGCTCCAGTGATTTAATTTAGATCCACCCTGAATGGGTGGGAAAACACTTCCATGGAGATTATCCAATCAGAATCATCACCCACAGTTGGGTGGGGCACATCTCCATGGAAACACTCAAAGAATACAATCTAATTAACACTGATAGGTTTGCCCAGACAAGATTACATCAAAGAATGGCATTTTGGGGGACATAATACATTCCCCTTCAAACTGGCACAGAAGGTAAGGTAGATTTCCCCAGGATAAGTTGATGAGCTGAAGTAGAGGCAGGACTTCTTCTCTCTGACTTCAAATCCTCAGTTCTGGTTGTGAGACACCTCCAAGTGATTGGATGAGGAGACTCCCCTCTTTGCTGAGGGCAATCTCCTTTGTTGATTGTAGATGCAATCAACGGTAGATGCATAGACGAAAATTCACCTTTGAAATGTCCCTGTTAGTATCAATCCCACCAGTGCTTGCTTGACCAAATCACTGGACACCATAACCTGGCCAAGTTGACACATGAACTTAACCATCACCATCTGCTTGCTATTATTCATTGTTGTGACCTGCTCTCCATAGTCCTTCTAATTTTGGTGCTCACGAGTGTCCTGGCCTCAACCTCTTCTATTTTCTATGTGCTTCCAATTCCATGTCTGTGGTTTCTTCTAGTTCCTCATCTTCAGCAAATACCTCCTTGCCAATGAGTCCAGAATTTTTTATATCTGACTACAACCTCTTTTTTCATCTTTAGAACTGTGGACCAGCAATGGTCTGTGAATTATTTGTCACTGCTCTGGGATAAGGTAAACTTAGAAAGTGAAAGCAGGCATTTAGAAACATTTATAGCAACCTGACATTGGTGGGACATTTTTATTGTATGTCTAAAATATATCAGACTTCAATGGATTGGAGATTTAAAAAAACAAACAAAATACTGTACCTGACTCCACTTGGATATCCCCTCGGTTCCTAGTGCACACTGCTACCACCTGTCAAAAACTGAAGTCATCATTATATCGCCCCATGCATTGGCCAGGGCCCAGCCAGGAAACAGAAGGAATTTAATACAGGGAACCACTTGCAAAAGTGCTGGAGAAGCTGAAAGGACCAACAGGAAAGGTAAATCGATCCAGATTTAGCAGGAGCAGGAAACTACTACTACCATGGAGAGCATAGCTCAAGGAGGAGGTCACGTCTTGGAAACCCAGATCTTGGAACCATCACATGGGATCTGAGCGATAACAAGAACTTTCCCCCAGAAGCTAAGACCATGGAGGAGGCAAGGATACTGTCTAATTGAACCGAACTGAATTGATTTTCTAATTGCATATTGACACAAAGCAGAATTTTAAAAACTTCCTGAGAAACTCTAGATTGCCAAATATTGTAAAGGACAGGCTAATAGTGCAGAGGGCATTGAAAAAACTGTGCTATTGGCTTAGAGTTGAGGTGCTGTGTCTGCTGTTGTGGAATACAAACATGAGCTCCTGTTTTCATTTGGCTTGGGACTTTCCCTTCTAGATTTTCAGTGAGTTTGAAAGGATTAAAGTTGTCAGGATTTGCTTGCCTGGAATGTGGAATATTAGTTTAATATACGTGCCTTCGTTTTCTCACTGACAATAGGAAATAACGTGGCAACTATGCAGAGCATTTTTTAATCATCCATGGCAAAGCGAACTTTGAATGTCAGGCAACTTACTTCAGTGCCCAGCAACTTACTTCATAGAAACCTAATGCCGGTTTTTCAGCTCAGGGCCCACTGCTACTTCTTACCCTTGGAATCACAGATCAGGCATGGCTTGAATAACCTCATCCCTAATTTCCTTCAAAACTTTTCCTAATCGAATAGTAAACTGTACTGAGTAACCAGAAAAATTAACTAATCTGGACTGTTATCCTCCTTTCTGGTCTTATCTGGTAGCTGCTCACAAGCAAAATGGATAATAAACAGGCAGCAAACTGAGGATAAGTAGGGAATATCAGTTATCTGAACCACAGATGTATCCATACATATTAACTATTTTCCTCAATTTAAAACATGTTTAAAGTAGCTACACTGGTTTGTAAATCTTGGAGTTAATTTTTTTTCTGAACTCTTTTTTAAGCATATGTTATGATTTCTAACTGTTCAGTCAAAGATTCAGAACTGGAGGATATATTCAGAGTTTCATGTCGGCATTCTGTTTTGTTTTGTTTTATTTTTGATATCTGGTATGAATAGACAGACGAGTAACGGTCTTTCTGACATATGTAGAAATCATCTGCCAACTATAGAGACATTTTAGCAGAATACCAGAGTGGTTTTGGTACAGATGAGAAGTTTAGCCCACGCGCCCAGTCATTTCTCCCTGATGCATGCTGTCACCAAATCTCTCGTTTTCAGTGTTTTCACTCAGTCCTCTAGTCATTGTCACCTTACCTGTACCTAGTACAGTAGCTTTCCCAGTTCCTTGTGTCAGCCAAGTACATTTTTATTACCTCTTCTCTAACTATTCTTCCATTCCCCAAATTGATAAAAATCAATTCATTGAGCCATAGTTCACTGACTCTAACCCATTTTATTTACTTGCAAGTTATGCATAGTCTGAATTTTCTCCTAGTTTGACCAACAACTGCCAAGACTTCTCAACAGATAGACTTTTAGAACATCTGTATTTGCAAATCCCCAACCAGTTGTCATGGAAGAGAGATGGGGTAGAGGGAGGGAGGGAGAGAGGTCAGGAAAAGGCAGAATTGGCAGGTGGGTGGGTAAAAGCTAGGAGGGCAGGGAAATAAATGTCTCTCTCTCCAGCTCACCATTCCACCTGACCCAAAGAGCTCCATCCAAACCCTGCTAGAGAATATACAGAAGGAATACTAAATCACAGTACACTGAAATCTTTTGGAAAAGAAAATCAGCATGTGATGCCATTTGGATGCTTCTGATATAACGGAAGTATGGATACACACAAAGTCAGCACAGGCTACAAATATATCAGTGTGTAATTCTGATGCTTATCAGTAGGCTCATCTTCCTCAGACAGCCTCTACTTCCTATTCAGTCACTAGTTGGGAATTTAATGTGAAAATGGGAAGTAGCCATTTCCAATATTAGCACAGTTTTCTCATCATTGTAAAGCGTAATAATCTAGAATTTTGGATTGGCTGGGTTCCCAAACTCTTAGTAAACATCTTAATTTTGCTATTCTTGGAAGGCCTTCCTATGTTTTATTTGCTGAGATCTCATAATTCTCAGAACTCAAACCTTTCCCCCTACTAATAAATCATCCTATGCCAATTAAGATACTTTAATAAATATGGTCTTGGGTGGCTCCTTATTAACCCCGATAGGTTGTACGCTACATGAGAACAGGGGATGGAAATTAATTCCCTCTTTTGAAATTTCCCACACTACTTAGCTAAACTGGAGCAACTGAAAAAAGTTCATCCAATGCTCCTTGAAAGTGTTATAATTATTATGTCACTTTATATTCACCGACTTCCCATTCCTGGGACTGGGATGGAGTCTCCACACCAAGCAGGGGGAAGAGTGGGTCTTGTCATCCTGGATGAAGATGCCTGATCCAAGTGCAGCTGCCAACAATCACCAGCGGATCTGCCCTACCTGGGAATACACGTCAGAATCCAGGAAGGAAAGAACAGGAATGGGGATGACAGGAAGACAACTCTTACTTGGATTCGGAAAAAAAATCATGAAGCCACATATAAAAGAATATGCATATCAGAACATTCTAGTTAATCTCCTATTAACAAGCTTTTATCTTTACTCTAAATGCAAATATTATATTTGAGAAAATAGATTTCTGATGACGGTTCTTCAACCAAGCAGTATGTGAATCACCCAGGCGGGGCTGTGGGGGTGGTGGGAGAATGGCAGTAGCATGGGCTTTCCAGAATGCTGGGAACCCGGGGGCAGAGATGTCCTGTAGGTGTGCCTGGCAACCGACTCTGCTTTCTCCCACAGGAGAATGTGGCCTTGCTAATATTTTCTTAAGTTATAATTTTTGGTCCTCCAGAATGGCAGA
>PVKY010008397.1:0-14075 GCA_004027775.1 Bradypus variegatus
CCCAGGAGCAAGTGCAGGGGGCAGGGAAGTCAGGAGGGGACGGCCCCAGGACAGGGGGTCTGCTCGGGAATAGAGGCCCCTAAGGGGAAGGCTGAGGTGTCACTGAGTGCTGCTTGCTTGTTTCGTAACCACTGATTCTCTCATTTCCAAATGCCAACTGCTTTTAAAAGAAGAAAATCTCTTTCTAGCCAGTCTGCTGTATTTGTAAACATCATCTGTAATTAAAATTAAATTTAATCAAAGAGGTTGCCGTCACTGTGATCTCTGGCGGCTATGTTTATTGTTGGCTTTCAGTAGTTTCCATAAATTGTACTCAGCCCTGCTATATAAAAGCCACGTAGGGGAACCCCGTTGCTATGGGAGAGGTCACCACGAACAGCTGGCTTCCAAACTGCACTCTGGAGGGTGCTCAGGTGACAGAGCAGAGAAACAAACCTGCCCCAGCTCACAGATCATCGTCAAAGTCCTCCCCGGTTGAAAAGAGCTCCCACAGAAGCACGGACGGGGGCCTCGCTTCCACTTGGACCACGGGCCCACCCTCGGCCAGAGAAGCCCCTGGGCCCTGGGACAGCTCAGCTGTCTTCCTGCAGGGCCTCTTGGGCCCAGGCTGGGGTGTGTGTGTGGCCCGAGGAACTTCAGGGGACCTGCCCGGGCGGCCTCCTGAATCGGCAGGCCTGGGGCCCACCCACAGCGGTCTTGGCGGCTCCGCGTCCACATGTGAGCTGTTTGCAGATGGAAGAAACTGTGCCCACTTAGAAGGTGGGAACGTAACCTGCTGGGCAGGACGCAGTGGTCTCCAGTCCTCCGTGTCCTCCTGGAGGCAGCCACTGCCCTCTGTGTGGCCCCTTCCTGTCAGGCTGGTGCAGCCCTGAAACAGACAGGAACAGGTGACAGCCGGGTCCTCAGAGGTGGGCGCCCGCGGCCAGGCCAGGCTGGGGCCCGAGCTGCAGTGCCCTCACCTGGGCCTCTGGAGCTGGCGCCTCAGGTTTCCAGGCTCTGCCTACTGGCTAGTTCTCAGGTCAGCAGATGAGGGAGACGCTTTGGTTCTGAGGTTCACAGAATAAATGTCCTCTATACCCAACCCTAAATCCTCCACTAAATTCCACCAGTGGGGCTTCCAAAAAGGAAGACATTGCCATGTGGTCAGACAGTCCATCGTGTGGGGGTCTTAGACTGAGGGAAGGGGTACCAGGAAGGAGGGTCCCGAGAGCCCATCTTGAAAGGGTGGCAGTAGACCCCTGGTCTCCAGGACACTGGAGGACTCGGAAGCTGTGGCAGTGACTAGCGGCCCCACAGGAAACGGCAAAGGGCTGGACCCGGCCTTGCCCTTCCCCTCCAACCGCTTACAAAGCACTCAGGAAAGCGGTGATGCGGAGGGAGCCTGCCCCACTGCTGCCCAGGCACCATGGAACACGTGGCCAGCTCCGCCATGGACTGTGCCATGACCGATCGCGTCACTAAACCCTCACAAGCCTTGGTTCTTCATCTTCGAAGCAGGGAACGGCAGGCTGGTGGGGAGCCAGGCACTTGGTAACTGTATAAATGTTCAGCCCAGGGACTTACTCCATCACCTGGGGTCACGGAGCTCGTCAGTGCTGAGACCAGGGTCTGAGCTCAGCCGTGCCCCCGGGACAGCGTGGTGGGATTTAGGACCAGCATTCTGCAGCACTGAGCATGCAGCAAGAACGCACACTAAAGGACTCGAGGGCCTCGAGGGTGAAAGCCTGCCACCCGGGGTAAGCTCAGGCTGGGACTGAGAATCCCACATTAGCAGTCTTTTAACAAAGGCCCCCACAACATGCTGAACGAAGAAGATGGTCCTGACTCCGCAAGTCCCTCCTGGGTAAAGTCCACCCCTGCTGACCACGTCTTAACATCACTAGACAGAGGACGAGGGAGGGAGGGAAATGGGGTACGCTCCAGAGAAAGGAGTTGGCTTAAGACAAAAAGACAACACACCGAGTGGAAAGCTGGGCATTTTGGGGGTGGTAAGCCTCGTACTTCAATTGCCAATAGGGAGAAAAGATTAAAGATGTCCTGCATATGCTCAGCAGTCGCTGGGGCTGGAAGAGCCATACTCTCCTTAACCACTGACCTTGTGTGGCTGCGCAGTGACCTTGGAGCTGCCGTCCTTTGTCCCTGAGTCCCGGGTGTCAGGGCCACCTGGAGGCAGGACTGTGCTCAGACCCCACTTCCTGGTGCAGCGGGAAGGTCAGTGCAGACCCGTCACCGTACAGGGCCCGGCCCAGCACCCAGCACGGCCGGACGCTCTCCCACACAGCTTCCCCGGTGGCCGCTCAGCTCCTCCACCTCAACCGACAGGCTGCCCCGCTGCGTCCGCGGCCGCCCACCTCTTGGTCTGGAAGGGAATCGACCTCTCACGGGCACCTGCCCCGCGGGGCAACCCCAGATCCTTGGCTAATGCAGCGTCTCCAGAAAATTCATAAAACGTGCAAAGTGAGTCTGGAGGAAAAGAAGAAACCTTCCATGGAAGTCTGAGGTCTCTTCCTCTCTAGGCTAAAGGCCGCAGGCCCTTCAGCTCTACCGTGGCCGCAGTTCACCTTGACAACCCTGCCCTTAAGATGAAATTCTCCCCTTAGCTAAGTCTGAGAGGTTCAGAATTAACCGGTCACCGTGCAAGGGCACCTGCCCTGGGGTCCCATCACACCTGCACGGGCAGCACCCGGTGCTGAGCTGGCGCGGAGGAGGGCTGGACGCATCGGCTCCCCACACGGGCCCCCGTCCCTCAGGCCTCCCGCTCTTGGCTGCCTTACGAGCATCTCACCCACACCCCCCACTCCACGGGAGAACAGGGCGCAGGCATGAGCCCTGCCCACCATCAGCTCGTCACCTTTTCCTAGGCAGGTCTCTGCTGAAGGGGGGCCAGGCTCCTCCGTCTGGGGTGAGAGCTGTCTGTCGGAACACGCGTCCCCTTCCGGCTCCAGCTCCTCCGACTCCTTTTCCAGATGCTTCAGCCAGCGGTTCTCTAAGGGCTGTGCTCTTTCCTGCAGGATTGGCAAATGAGTTTATTCTCAGGACAGCAGGTGCTTTTATCAAGAATCCCCAGCTCACCTCTCAGGGCCCAGGGCCTCAGGACTCAGGTCTGCCTGCCCCCAGGAGAGGGATTTGGCCCTGAAATGCCACTGGGGATGCGCACCTCGGCACGGACCTTGGGAAAGCAGCGGCAAACAACTATCGAGAGCCTTAAAAACGCCCAAGCTCCCTGACTTGGAGAAAAGAGAAGGCACCTGGGTGCTGATCAAACGGCTATGAAAAATAGCAAAAATCAGAAACAACCCAAATACCCCAAAATAAGGGAATAAATATTGGTACAGCCACTAACTTAAAAACTGTAGAGCAACATGGTAGAATGATATGAGTGGAAACGTTAGGATGCAAAAAAGTATTTCTCATAGGAGGAATGATGGAAAGTTAAATCTGTTAATGGACAAAAATTGGAAGCAGACACACCAAGCTACAGAAAGAGCTGTGTTCAGGTGGTATGCTTAAAGCATCTCCTCTCCATTTATAATAAAAATATGGAGATAAAGCAGAGAGAAGACACTGCCCATACAGCTTTGTGAGCAGACGCATGACTGAGGTCCTCAGGTGGGCAGGGAGGCTCTGTCTGACGGTGCTTCCGTCCTTCCTTCCTGGCAGGACACGGAGCTCCATGTGCCCATGCGAGCCTGGGTGTGCCATCGGTGTCACCCACTCACGCGCTTACACACCTGCCCACCCAAAGGTAACTAGGCCCTGGGGACCGGGGACAACTGGAGGTACCTGTCCCCGCGCTCAGGAAGCTCGTGGGCTGGTGGGAAAGGAAACGTGGACTCCCAGAGGACTGTAATTATTCCCGTGGGTGCCTGTCTCTGCCCTTCCAAAAGGGAGGGGTTTATTTCTGTGTTCCCTGCTGCTTCAAGCCACACACCTGTCATTCAGGGCTATCACTAAGCACTTATTCATAACAAGTGAATCAATAGTGGAGCCACGTGGCTGGGCTGACGCATGCTAATGGCTTCCCTGCAGACTCACCTCAGCCTGCTGCGGACCTGCATTTTCTCTGGCATTGGCTTTTACAGGTTCTTCCAGAGACCTTGGGGAAAGAGCGTACATAAGACGGAGGCTTTACAGTTGCACTTTAGCACAACCATCACAGGAGAGGAGGAATTTTACTGAGCTTGCTTTGTCACGGTGACTTCATCCGGCCTTCCGGGACAGGAGGACTGTTTCACAACATAACGCAGACAGCGAGGAGCCAGAGCCCGAGCGGGCAGTCCCCACTGGGGGCAGTGAAAATATTTGTTTATGCAAGTACAGGAGGGCAGAGACAAAGGCCACATCTACCCTCCTCAGGCAGAGCTGTTGGCTCACACAGTCAAGCTGGAATACTCAGCCCAAAGCATCTGGGCTCCTCTGCCTCACTTTATTTACCTGTATCAACTCACGGATCCTCAGGGACTCATCGTGAAGAGGGAAGGGGAGCGTACGTGCACACACACCTCCCTGCCACCGTCGATACACCAAAACTCAGCTGAGCAGGGTTCTACCCCAGAGCTCCGCTCGCCCTTCTAGGAGTTAGGAACCAGCTCCAGCAACAAAAGGACGCTGCTCAGCACTCTGAAGACATTAGCTGTCTTCTAAAGTGGCCACCGAGCTGTGCGTCTGCTGTTCCTTTGTGATTACTCTCCGGCTACTTCTCAGCTCTAACCCCTTCGTCTTCCATGTTCTGCAATTTCATTATGTTGTAACTGAGGGCAGATTCTTTTTTTTTCCCCTTTACTTTTAAAATTAACTTCATTGAGGCATAATTTACATATACTAAAATGCACCCATTAAGGGTACACTTAGATGAGTTCTGATAAAATACATCCTTGTAACCACCCCTAATCAAGATACAGGTAAATTTCGTCATACCCAAAAGCTCCTTTTTTGTGCCTTACTAGGCAATTGCCCCTCCTCAAGAAACCATGGATCTGCTTCCTATAAATTAATCTCACCTGTTCTGGAACTTTAGCTAAATGGAATTATACTCTTTTGTGTCTGGCTTCTCTCACTCAGCAGTGTTTCTGCGATTCATCCATGCTGTTTTTATTGTTGAGTAGTATTCTGTTGTATGACCATACACTATTTGTTTACCCATCACCTGCTATTATATCTGTATGTCTAGCCTTCTGCCAACACAACAGTCTTCGTTACTGTAGCGTTACAGTCAACCTTGAAATGAGGTTCTACAAGTCCTCCAACTTTGTTCATCTTCATCAAAATTGTTTTGGCAATTCTAAGTCTTTTGCATCTGTCTATAAATATTAGGATTGGCTTGCCAATTTCTACCAAACAAAGCCTGATGGAATCTTGACTGGGATTAGGTTGAATCTGAAGAACAATTTAGGAAGAACCGACATAGTAACAATGTTGAGTTTTCCAATCCATGAGCATCTTATAGCTTTTCATTAATTTAGATCTTCTTTCTCTCAGCAATGTTCTGTGGTTTTCACTGAACAGATCTTGCATATTTTTGTTATATTTCTCCCTAAGTATTTCATGTTTTTTGACACTATTATAAACGGTATTATTCTAAATATTTTCCAGTTGTTCATGGCAGTTATGTAAAAATACAATTTAACTTTGTATGTTGACCTTGTGTCCTTGTGATCTTACAAAATCACCTTATTAATTCTAGAACCTTTTTAAAAATATTTGTTAGGATTTCCTACATACACACTTGTGGTTTGTGGAAACAAAGCAATGGTTTTATCCACTTTGAGACTTATTGTTTTCTGATTCTAAGAATATTATGTCTCAGCTCTTATCTCCTCAAATACTGCCTTCGTCTTGTTCCTTCTATTGTCTCTTGCTGGAGCTCTTCTCTATACCCTGCACGTCTCTCAACTTTCCCCTTGCCGGTTCCGTTTTATCTTTCACTGCTGCATTATGAATAATTTCCTCAGGATTTTTCCATTTCACGGATTCTCCCTCCAGCTGCATTTATGCTGTTTCACCTACTGCAGTGGCCTGAGTTGTGTTAGCCCAGCTGGACATGTCCTCGGTCTCGGTTCACACTCTGCTGGGTGTGGAATCTTTGCAAATACGATCCCCTCACGATGTTACTGAAGTTACCGTGTGGCCCAAGTGAGTCGGGCTGGCTTTTAATCCAGGTAACTGAAGTCCTTTATAAGCAGAGGAAAAGTCACACCTCTGTCTGAAGCCAGGGGGAACAGCCGGAAGCTGGAATTCAACGGAACCCGAGAGAGAAAGGAAAAGATGCCACCTTGCGCTTTGCCAGATGATGGGAAAGGCAAGGACCCTCAGACCGGCAGCCAGAAGACCCCGGCCCCAGGAGGGAGCCGCCGGCCAGCCTCGGGAACCGTGAGCCCATAAGTCCCTGCCGTCAAGCCAATCCACGTGTGGTACTGTTCTAGCAGCTGAGAAGCTAAATCACCTGTTGAATTTTTAATTTCAATAGTTATACTCTTCATTTCTACAAATTATTTTTGGTTCTCTTAAAATCTACTTGGCTATATTTAAAAGTCTCTTGCTCCTTATACCATCAACTTCCTTTTATTTCATTAATGTATTAAGCACACAATATCACATATTCTGAAGTCTTTGTTTCAGCTGTCTTTTGCTCACGGTGACTTGTTTCCTTGAGTGTTTAACGATACTTAAGTCCTTGGACCTTTATCTGTGGTAATTCTTTGAGGCCTGGGATGAGATGTGCTGATCTAGAGAGGAGCTGCCATTGCCTCTGCCACCCGGGACAATTTAAAAATAGACGCTCAACTTGAAGTTTTCACACAGGGTGTACAGAAGGCTGAAAAACCATATGGAAAGACATTTCCTCCTCCAGCCAGTGCCAACATCAAGAAAGCCAAGGTCCCTGTTGCAGGGTGGGTATATTTCTAGTTCATTCATTTCTGAGGGTTAATCCTGGGGGGACTCAGCTTCACATGGAGGTCTCCCCCTGGACTCCCCACACTGAACGGGCTCTAGGCTTCGCCTCGGGTCTCCTGAAGCCCTCCAGGCTCCCAAATGGAAGCTCCAGAGCACCAGACTTTAGTCACCCCAGCGGCTCAGGTGCTCTTTGGACCTTGGCTTTACTTCACTTTTTATTTCAGAGAGCCACTTTATTGCCAGCTCATCAGAGCTTTTAAAACCTTGTAGCCAGTATTTCTGGTTATTTCAGTGGGAGGATTTTTCAGGGTATCTAACCCACCACATTGTAGGACACGAAAATCTGGAGGATTTCTTCACTGTATCCACTACCCATTCAAGACAAACACGGGGCAAGATAATCTGGCCGCTCTCAGACAACTGTACCTGAGTGACATCTCTGAAACCTGTCCCTGCAGCAGATTTAATTTCTGGACATGGCGTCTACAGTCAGCACCAGAGCCCTCACCATAAGCCTGAGAGACAAAAAAATACGTGAAGTTTGAAAAGTGTTGGCGGAATGCTGAAAAATACACCATTAGAGATGCACCTCAGAGAGGACAAAGCTGTACTTGGCCCGGCCCGCAGATGCCGGCAGTGCCACAGAGGAGCCCTAATGACTGACGGCTTTTCCAGAACGATGTGCACACTACAGGCTCAGGAACTCAAGGCTCACGTCTACTTGGTGTCTCGGCAGCACCCTGAACTACACATTGTCAAAGCCAAACCCAGCCCAAAGCCCCCAGCAGCTGTTCAATGCACGGGAACCAGGAGTTCACAAGAGAAGTAACAGAAACTGCAGTAAACCGCATGCAACGACCGCTCCCCCCGCGGATGGTCAGAGCTACAGGGAATACAACGGGGCCCTCTTCCCCACTTAGCGGTCCCCGTTCTCTCAACACATACTTACCGACCACCTGTTATGTGCCAGGCCCTGGTCTAGGTGGTGAGGATACAGCAGTGGACAAAAATCACTGCCCTCAAGAAGCTCACACTCCAGTAAGAGGAGATGGACAATAAAAAAATCAGTAAAATATGTGGCCTATCAGATGGTGACAAGAGCTAATGAGAAGGCGATGCAAGGCGGTGCAGTGCGGGGAACTGAGCTGACAATTTTATTTGTGTACCGAAGGAACAGATCACTGAGGTGACGTGGGGCAAAAATCAGACAGAGATGCAGGAGGAAGCCAAGCAGATATCTGAGGAAGGGCATTCCAACAGAAGCAGGGGGTGCAGGACCCCGAGCCTGGCATTCTGGAGGAAGCGTGAGGCGGCCGTTGCAGCTGAGGCTGAGGGGCCTGGAGGAAGACGTGGGAGGTAAGTTTGAGATTAGAGACCAGCGTGTGACCTGCTCTGCTGCTGCTGTCTAGGATTCTTAATGCTCTCTTTGAATGTGTGCTTTGTAGGGGAAGTCAGATGGGATGACGGAGCACGGCTGTGAGCAGAGTCGCACAATAGCATCCACTGCTCCTTGCCACCCCATTTCCAGGGAGCACTGTCATCGTCCGGCCCGTGAGCACAGAACCCCTGGATTCGGTGGATTTGCCATGTGTGGGTGTTCAGCGAGACTCAAAGAGTACAAGGTAGGGTTAGGTTGATGAGTGCACAAGTGGGGGCACTGACACCCCCAATGGCTGCTCTCTCCATTTGAACTAGATCTTGCTTTGAACCCGGAAAGAAGGCAACAGTGTTCTAAGAAACACAGCCAAGGAACCCTATCACATCCTTTCTCATTCGTGTAACCTCTCTGCCTTGCCAACCACCTACACTGAAAATGACGGCACAGGGTAGCCCACGGTTCCTTCTCCTTTCAGCCCTTCCTTCCTCATCAGCAAAGCCAGAGGTAGAGACAGAAGGTGTGAGTAGCACGAAGTGAAATAAGTTGAGTGTGTTTCGTATAGCGTTTTGACTGTTCTGGTAAGAATGAAAATAGATATGCACCTATGAGCTGCAAAACACAAACTGCGTAGTTTCAGTAACTGCACATACGCATGAAATGCTTGACTGCTGCATTTAAAACTGGAATTGCACAATGCAAAGGTGAATGGTAAAATTCATGCTAATAATTAAAAATGTTAGTTTTCTTTACCTAGGAAGGCATTAAAGAGTAAGTAAAAAACACCAGGGCAAGTCAAGAAAAAGAGCACAAAAGAAAGGAAAAACCTTTATACTTTAGTACTTTGAACAGAAATTTTCTCCGCTCTTTGAACAAGGGGCCTCGCACTGTCATTTTGCACTGGGTCCTGCAAAGATCATGTAGCTTGCCCCATGTGTGGGACCTGGGATCTTGGTCTAAAGGAGATGGGAGGCCCCCAAAGGTTCTGAGTGGTGTGCGGTGCTGAGGACAGGCTGTAGGTAAGTTAGGAGCTACTGCAAACACTAGGGTGAGAACCTGGGGATGCTTGCAACAGTCGAGGAGGCACAAAGCAGTCACATTCTGGGGGTATTCTGAAAGTATTCTGGAAGTAGAACTGACAATGTTTGCTGATGGACTGGATGAAGAGTGTAACAGAAAAGAGGGGTCAAGATGGACTTCGCGGTTTTCAGCCCCATTACTAGAAGGAAGGACTTGCCCTGTAAGAGGCAGGGGAGACTGTGGGAAGGGCAGGTTTGTGACATTCTGAGCCTGAGGTGCCTACCCAGTAGGAGCTGAGTGGGAGGCTGTGTACGCAAGCCCAAGGGGTAGGTCTGGGACCTGAGATGTAAATTTGAGGGTTGTCAGGTGGTCTTACCCCAGGTCACAGAGGGAATGAGTGTGGATAGTGAAGAGGTCTAAAGACTGAATTCTAGGGACCTCTACTGTTTAGAAGTTGGGGAGATGGGGAAAAACTAGCAAAGAGGACTGAGAAACAATAGCCATGAAGACAGGAGGAAAACCAGGGTCAGGTGGCCTGGAGCCCAAGGGAAGACAACGCTTCAAGAAGCAGGAAGTGATAACTGTGTCAAAGGCTGCCAATAAGTCAAGTTACCCGTGGACTGAGAATGAGAACTGCTGTTTTTAGCAGCAGGAGATCACTGCCGCCTGTGATGTGAGAAGTTTCAGCGGAGTGGCAGGGAGTGACATCCTGCTGGGGGCAAGTTCAAGTGAGAACGGCAGAGAGGACTTGGAGAAGCCAGTGGCAAAGGTGACAAAGACTGGCCATCTAGGGCCGGCACAGCTACTGAGAGCCACGCCTGGCAGAGACTGCGAGCTCAGTCCACCATTCATTCTCCCTTTATCTGGGCAAATACGACACTATACTTTCCAGTCTTGGGGTCAGGCGTGGCCATGAGACTAGGTTCTTTCTAATGGAACGTGAGCTCCTTCCTGGCCTGGCTCCTGAAAGCCCCTTGGGAAGGCTCCTCCAGGCCCCTGTAACTTTCAGAGGCTGGAGGCAAAGACGAGCCTCAGGGCGTAACAGAACCTCGAGATGACAGGAGCCTGCGTCCCCCGCTGACCACACCAAGGACAGCTGCCCCACTCCCCTCACCAGCCGCCCGGGGCCGCCTCCACTGCAAGGGACAAAGCCTCTGTTTGTTAAGGCACTCCAGTTACTACAGCCTGTCAATCACAGGACACCGCGCTGCACGGGGAGGGAGGCGAAGCCTTCCTCAAGGGGGACCTGCAAATACATGCTGACACCCAAACTATACGTGCCTGAGTCCCGCTGGGGCCGCTGCCTGGCTGATGAGCCCACCCCCGCCTTGTGAGACCTGACTGCTGGGTGGGCCCAAAAGTGGACATCTGACCCGAATGGTGTCTCCCAGGAGTTTACAGTGGCTGCCGACTGGTTTCAGTGTGCTTGAAATGAGGTTCTGCGGACTGCAGGCAGGCTATGTCGCTGTGAACTGTGTGGGCAGACAGAGGAAGGGAAGAGAAGAGGAGGGGGAGGAGGAAGGTGTAGGGAGAAACGGGGTGCGGGAGAGGGGAAGGGGAGGAAAAGATGAGGCCTGGATCGCTGACAGCTGTCTGGGTCTTGGGGCCAGTTTCTCAAGGGTGCGGGGATGGAGTTCTTCCCTTGCATTCCCCATTACCTTGCTAGGATATATATATTTTTCATGAAAATGAAACCATTTTTAAGTGTTTCTTTTTTTCCTATTATTTGCAATTACAAGAACCTTGATCAAAAGATATCCTCAAATACAGCAATTCAACTTCTAGGAATTTACCCTAAGGAAATAACTGGTCAGTGAACAAAGAGGTATTTGTAAGAAGCTTTATCACAGAGCTTGTTCATAATAGTGAAAACTGAAACAATCTGAATGTCCGTCAATGTGGGATAGGTTATTTATCCATTTAACAAATATTTATTGGGCACTTACTATGTGCCAGGCACAGTGCTAGCTGAGGACACCTGAGCAAACAAAACAGGCAAAGCTCCTGCTCTCATGGAGCTCAGGGCAAAATTGAGAGCCGTGGACAAATACGGAAACCCATCAATACATCATGGGGACGACAAGACGAGCCAGGGGGGCCCCACAACGAGCATCAAGGCCCTGGGGTGCACATTTGGACTCATTCAGCTGTTGCTGAAGGGGGAGGAGAAAGGTGGGATGAGGCGGGAGAGGCTGTGAGTTGGGGGGCAGCCTCCTTTGTCAACAGGTAAGGACCTGAGAAGACACCCACGGTGTCAGGTGAAAAAAGCAGGCTCCCTTCAACCTGCGTGCCCCCTCGAGTGTCTCCCTGCTTGCCCAGCCACCTGGCCCCACTCCCCACACCCCCGGCAGCCCCGCATGCTCCTGTGCCTCAGTCCAGTGTGAAATCACGTGTGTGCGCGTGCGTGCGTGTGTGTGTTTGTGGTCGTTTCTCTTCCCTCCTGCATCAGCAGATCGGTGAGGGCAAGAACAACGGCTTCATTTTCCACCGTTGGCTCAGCACATAGAAGGTGCTTGATAAACTCTTGCAGAATGAACCAACAAAGGAAGGACCTTCCCAGGCACTGCCCAGTCCACTTTACTTCCCGAAGGGCACAAGAGGCCTATTTCCAGCGAGCTTCGTGTGGCAGAAAGTGAGCCTGACTGTAGGACGCCGGGACTCACCAAGACACCCTTCGGCAGTGCTGGGCCCCACCTGCTCTCGGACAGGGGCATTGGAAGCCCCTTTACTCACACTCACCCGCAAAAAGGACTGCTTCTCGCCACAAGCTTTGCATGTCCATTTGAGACTCTTTTTCACCTAAAACAGAATTGCAGAAACGTAGCTCAGATGATTATTTAAAACAGGGTGGAACTGGTACAGAAGAAGTAATAATAAAAGGTAAGTGGAAAAGAATGTAGAATGCAGAAACAAACCAATAAATATATGAAAACTCAGTACATTATCAAGGTAGCATTTTAAGAGTGAGGAAAGAATAAACTATTTAATAAGAGGTACCGAGAAAACTGGCCATCCACATAGAACAAAATCAAGTTAGATCTCTACCACTAAGGGTCTCAAAAAAATTCCTTAACATTTAATTTCGATTCTTGATACACTCAGCTATATGGATTCTTTCTTAACATGATGAATTGACATGAAGTCAGCCCTAAAGCTGGAGAATCCTTACAAGTATTACCATAAAAGTCGAGAGCAAGCCAAAGATGTCCACTACTATTTATTTATTTTTTCTGGATGTACCAGCCAATGGAATTAGAAAAAAGAAAGGAATAAGAGGTACAAAATTTAGAATGGAGGAAAAAGAACTATGATTATTTATAAATGATATGATTTTTTACCTAAAAACCCAAAAGAATCAAATGAAAGACAATCCAATAATAATTTATATAATGCCTGGCTAAAAAATTAATATAACTTTAAAATTAACATGGTCTTTATAAAAGCAAACATCTAGTTAGAAAATCTAACGGAAGAAAAAAATCCACTTGTAATAGCAACAGAGAAAAGTGTTTCCAAGGGATACCAAAGTAGGCTTGAAGAAATGGAATGAAATATCATGCTCAATGTCACAAAGCTGTTTAGCTGGTTCATATAAATTAATATGATTAATATGCTAATACAAATACCATCAAGTTTTTTGGGGACTACCCACAAAGGATTCTAAGGAACAAGCAGCGTCTAATAAAAACTTAAGTGGGTATATCCGATGACCTAGCAATTCTATTTCTCAGCATCAAACTTAAAACACCATAAAAATTCCCTGGATTTTCTATGGGTACACATGCAAGTAAGAAATGCATTTAATAAAAAAAAGATCTGGAATGACACACAGTAACTGGTTCGCTGGCCAGCTCTGGGGCCCTGGAGATAGTATGCTATAACACTTTTTTACACTTGCACACCTCTGGCTCTGCCATTTATTACATGGAGAAATCACCTGATTCTCTGCATCTCAGTTTTCTCATCTCTGCAAAATGGGTTGCTGAAATTAAACGAGATGTGTGAAACTACCTGGCACACAGCAGTCTTGCAAATAAATTAACTCTCTTTCCCCCCTTCCCCTTGTGGTTTCAAATCACTTTTCTGTAGATCTAAAAATGACCACACAAACACATGCTAGATTGTATATGTATATTTTTAAAATCTAAAATTATTTTCGTTTTTCCTCATTTCCTAGAAAGCAGTTTAAAAAAGGAAATACTGTAAAAACAGTTTCTGAGTCTTTGAAGTTTCAGTATTAAATACATACTAACAGGTGCAGACTCAATACCCTACATGGCTTTCTAACATATATTTAAAGTAAGCTTGGTGCTATCCTTTTCAGGGCACAGCAGATTAGAAACAGCTTAGCGAGGAAGAGGAGAGGGTTATCCGAGGCAAAAACACCCACAGCGTCTTAGGCGATGCAGAGCGGGAGACAGACTATGGTCCAAGGAGGTATGCGCCAACCAATAACCAACATGCCCCACCTTGCACTGTGCAAGTCAGGGAAGCAGATATGTTTCTGCTGTGGAAAGTGGGTGGCGAGTGCCTTCCCACGCGGAGAAAGATGGCAGCGGGGACAAGGCGTAGCACCAGAGGGGGCTATGGTGCTGAGAAGGTACGCCCCAGCGGCACCCCACACCTGAGTACAGATCCCAGCAGCACCCCATACCTGAGCAGGACCCTCAGCAGCACCCCACACCTGGGCAGGACCCTCAGTGGCGCCCCACACCTGAGCAGGACACTCAATGGCACCCCACACCTGAGCAGGTACGCTCAATGGCACCCCACACCTGAGCAAGGA